>JARUHE010348241.1:0-10175 GCA_031471125.1 Archaeomysis grebnitzkii | reverse complement strand
GCCCAGTCTGCACGATCAAAGTTCCACCGAGGTAGATTTTCAGTTATCGGCTCCTTTTGGGAGGTTATGACTATCGGCATTATATGATTGAGCAGTTTCTCAATTGGAGCACGCTCGATAGCAGAGCTAACCAGCGTGAGTCCAACAACGTTTGTCAACTCCCGGGGCGTCATGGTTTCGCCATCGCTGACGGTCAATAGGCCAAGACGAACCCCGATACAAATCAAGGCACATTGTCTGGTGTGGTCCGAGATAACGTCAAGAGGAAAAAGGATGAAAATAAGGAGTGACGTGAGGAATGAGTCTAGCCGAGCGTTGAAGTAGTCGATAGTGATATTGATTCTAGCCTGGCGCATAACACTCACATTCATTAGAACTTTAATGACTTTGGCCACACGCGCCTCATCAAGACGACTGGTAACGCGCAACGCTTCGCTAGCTGACGTGGAACTGAGCGCGGCAACATCAGACAAGGTGGCTCCGACGGCCGTAGCGCTTTCCTTAACGACCGAGACTTTTTCAAACATAACGGTCACAACTTGGTCCACCAGAACAGGGGCAGCGTCTCGCAAACGTGACACTATGCCTGCTGAGTCAATGTTAGTAGGCTCATAATATACAAGGTGCTCAAGCTCCTCCTCAGGATAGTGCCGCAAATTGAAGCTGGGTCCAAACATGTTTGTCTGCGTTGTGCAAAAATGGCGGAACGTCTGCAAGTGCCGAGAGTATATTGATGAAGCGATTGCATTAATGTCAGTCTGGATGAGCCCATCAATCAAACCGGCCTCCACTCGGTAGGTGTAGGGTGCGGGGTTAAGTGCATTGCCAACAGGACTTGGTCCGGAGGAGGTGACACAACGTAGATCATCAATCCTGTCGCGAATAATTTGACTCTCAGCATCACCATGATGACTGTTCTGTCCAATGTGATCGAGAAGGGCGATAACTCAGTACACACTGGCGCATCTTCGATGGAAGCACGGTATGAAGAGGGCTGGCCAAAGTAGAAGGGAGCGGACACATCATAATACTTACATACAGCTGAGCTGAACTTCCGCAGCGCGCGCGGGTAATCACGAATCAGTCCATCAGGTCCACACAAGCTGCTGAACTGCGGTACGCTCTCACGGAATAAGATAGGACCATGCTCGCTTACGGGGACGGGAATGAGACTGGTGGAAGGCCAGCTTCGCTTATTTATACACGTGGAGGGAGGGGACACTGTGTAATAAACGTCTTTACGCGAGCGCGTCAATGTGTACACCTTCTCCAGCACGTCGCGCATTCCGCGGTCGTCAACTTCCTCCACCACATCAACAACTCCCAAGTCATTGCTCTCGCCGACGTGCTCGCTCAGTGCATTACAGATGTGAGCAATGTCCTCCTTGTCGGCGCTGCGTCCTATTTCAATATTCAACTCCTGAACCCCAGATGGTATTTGCCCGTCTTTGCGCCTTTTTCTTTGTTTTTGCGATTTTTGAGTCTTTGATCTAGTATGATACTGCTGATTATCCATGGTATCAGAGATAGGTTTTTCAAACTACTAGAATTCAATAACCTTGATGATGGTCTTGTATTTACATGAAAATGCTAACTTTTATGAACTTCTTGTCAGAATTAGGTTTGCTCATGTGTAAGAAAAATATTTTTTTTACAGGCTATTCAAATATGTTTTTCGTTATCGTAATGTGAAATTTCACAACTTCTAAATATGAGGTTACATCAAAAACAAAACTTAGTTTCTTCACAGTTGAGGCATGTGAAAGAATGTCATGTGTATATCCAAATTCAATAAGAAAAAAGTCAAACATTGGACAACTATGATTCTTCGATTTGTTATAAGCCTTCAAATAAAAATAATTGTTAACTCTTGACTTCATCTAAAACAATACATGGTGACATTATGTAAATCAGGTCATAGCATCTCATTTGCTTTATATTGTGTGCTATAGCATTAAGGCTTTATTTAAAATGAGGTTCTTGAAACCAAATAGTGCTTTACCTTTCAAACTAGACATTTTACAATGTTTAAAATCTAAATGTTTCGATCATGTAAAATATTATCTAAATGATAATAAATGATATACATTTAGATTGTATAAAAATATAATTATGACCATCTCATTTTTTAATACTATTTTATTTGGAATATATTGCAACAGATAGTTAAAAAGTTTATACATATTTATTATTAATAATAAAATATATCAAACTTTCATTTTAAATGTAAATACTTGTCAAAAAACAAATTAACAAATGACCACAAGATAATCAATCAGATTTTGAAGGCAAAATGATATAAACATTAATCATTAATTTTTCATAGTTATCATTGTGAAAAAATATTTTCAACTCAACAGTAATATATAAACAAAGAAAACAATTGATAGCTAAGAATGTTTTGATATTTCGAATAAAATATATTGAATTATTTTTTATACAGGTAAAACTCCTATATCACGAGACATAAAGACCAATATTTTTTCGTTAGTTAGAAGATTTTATGGACTAGGATCAACTACGTTATAGCTATGATTAAAATTTGAACTGCTTGAGTAATAATTTAAGACAATCAGTTTCAAAAAAAATATTTTTACTATATACTTGTTTAAATTACAAGCAACAAAAATATTTCATTTTTAGAGATTTTTTAATAAATGGAAAAATTGTGAGTGATTATCTAATCTCATATTAGTTTGTGTTGTATTATGTACATTATTCCTTCTAACATATTTTTATATGTTAGGAATAAAAATTTGGAAATAAGATTGCAGTCTTTAGATAAGAGACTCATTAAGCAAGATCATATGACTTAGGAGCTCTACCTTATATTTACCATGCATATATAAAGTAAATAAAATTCTTACTTCTCTCAAGAAAAAGTCTACTTTTAGAAAAAATACCATTAAAATTTTGTATTTAGTTTCCCAAACTTAAAATACTAACACCTCAAATTTTATAAATTTACTTTGATCTAATTATACATAATATTGATAATTAGACTGCCAAGAAATAACATTTATACTTTTAAAATTCACACTTTGTATTATTAAAGATATTTAATGAAAGTGCTTTCAAAGTATATACTTATTAAAAAATTAAAAATAACTTCATTATTCTTAAATCAAGTGAATATTTTTCCTGTGTTAGATATTAAGACAAAAAAATTGAACAGTTTTTCTATAGTAATAACAACCAAATAAATAATAATACTAATAAAAATAACCTATTTTTAAATTTACCAATGTGTTGCAACGACCTCCCTTACAATTACACAACGAATGCATCAACCATTGGAAAATGTAAGGAAGGTCCTTAAAAAAACTCTGTTGAGCTTGAAAGAAATTATGAAGTTAATGTGCAATTTTCATCTTGACCTTTATATGCGGCATTCTCTTAATATCTATTATAAATAATAATAATTATAAAACAAATTATTAAAATAAATATCCGTTCAGTAAAGCCTCGTCAGCCTTACGTAGTTCATGGAAATGGTTCCAATTTAAATTTATATTCATAGCACACAATTAAATTAATTCTTATTTAAATAGTGAACAAATAAACTTCAAGTAAAATCGAACCCAACAAGAGATATAGATAACGCCCATTTGTGCACAAGAATGACGAGGCCAAAACATATAAAAAACTTAAATCTAAGCATTAAAGTAAAGACATTTTTCTTCAAGGGTTTGAAAAATCTCTCAACGTTTTTTCATACATCTTTTTCGCATCACAAAAACCCATTTTTGATTTTCCAAAACTGTTTGGACCTGCAGATGTCGGTGTGTCCCTGTGAAAAGTTCGTTTTTATTTTATGCAAAAAATTCAAGACTCACACTTATCTAAAATTTCTTTAACATTGCAAGAATATAAAATATGCAATTTGGTTATCACTACAAACTAAATAGAATATTACAACAGACTGACGAATTGACTGTATACATACAACTCCATTTGAGGGAACAATAAAATATTTAACTGGTCTACGAAAAAAAAACGAACTCTTCATATCTCCTTGAAATCAATAGGTTTAATTGAAATTAATAATCATATCAAAAACTATTTCTTAAACTTTTTAGAAGAAGTAAGTTTTTTGTTTAACAATTGTAATATATAAATAACTACATGTAATTGTAATATATAAATAACTACATGAAATCAAACTCTAGCATTTATAGTGAATTATTTTGAAGCTTCTAAGAATACATGAAAATTTACACAAAAAATATTGACTACAAACAAATGGTAAAATTTTTATTATAAATAAAAACAAAAGGTTTGATTTAATTTTCAATGTCCCTGCACAACCTACACACTTTTTACTTTCAACATATTAAAGAATTGACTGACAGTTGTTCATAATGCTTAGATGATGAGCGAGTAAAGAAAGTTATCTGAAAATTTTTCTGCATGAGCAAATCTTATTCATATCAGTTCAAGTCAGCTCCAAGCTATTCATAACAGCTTACAAGCTAAGCTTACCCTGGCTTGTAGGGGACACCATATGGATACACACACAATGTGGGTAATAAAAGCCTAGTTAAAATATGTGAAGAACTGAAAAATATTCGCTGAATAGTGTTGACACTATAGATCAGTAATTATTATTAGTTTTATCATTATATATATATCTTTTATATTAAGATAAGATTGGCAAAAACTTATGTTGTTTAAAATTCAAAAATAATCAAGACAGAGTATTTGGAAGAAGAATAAGTTTGAAGGAAAAATACATTTTTCAAAGTTTGTTTATAAGCAACATGTCAAACCTGTGATTCGATATGCAATTTATTTAACAGTTTCCAACCAGAAATAAATATGTTAAGCTCTTCAGAATATAAATATACCTCGTCGTTCAACTCATTGTTTACAGCCTGATTTAGTTCAGCTATTCTTTGAAGCAGATTTTTTATTTGTTAAGCTATATCGGATAATTGTAATGATCCAAGAACTATGGTTCAAAGAGTCTTGAGGAAAACATTTAATAAAAGAGACAAAGAAGTAATTACAAAAATTACTTTTTATTAATTGTGTATTGAGTACATTCTGCATATGCATAAATATAAGTACAATTGCTTTACAAATTTAAAATAAAATGAGAAAAACTAAATCTATGGTAAGCCAGAGGATTGCAATCACCAATACAAACAGTTTATTTGTTGCCAAAGAAAAAATTATTGTGGTTCAAAAAATAATTAAAAAACTTTGATGAACTTTTTTTATAGAGTAGCCTATATACTTGAATATGAAAATAATAATTATGTCTTACTAGTATAAAATAATTTGGAAACATTACCTGCCAATATTTTTCATTCTCATCTTACACTCGGGCGGCATTTCTTCTTCATCGTCATCATCAGAATTGAATGCAGCTGCAGTTGAACCAAGTTTAGGCTTCAAAGCAGAGGCTGGGTTTGATGAATTAGGCAAAGCACCTTTTGATGCTGTCTGCAATGTAAGAAATGATTCTATGAATTCGATTATTGTATTACAAACATTTATGGATTCTTACAAACAAAATTGGACAAAACTAAACAAACTCATTGTGAAATTATTTTACAACCCAAAATAAATTCTTGAACATTAACAGATTATCTAATCAATTATTCCATCATCTTTATTGGGAAATATTATTTGCTATAATGATAGCTTAGAGATGGACACATGAATAATTTTTTTGAATGGACATGTGTTTTCTTTTTTACTCATAGCTTAAAGATGGAAATACATTTTTCTTTTTCAGACAAACAAGTATTACAAGTATTGCAACACCGCATATTTATAAATATTTATTGAAGTGCAAGATATTTATAATCTCACAGATTGTACTTAACACAAATTAGCTGGTCTCACATTTATACTTTGCTAAGACAAATTTAATTTGAGACATTTTAAATTGCATCAACATTGACAATACAAGGTGGGTGAATTCAATAATAAAACTTACTTGTCCACTGGCTAGCTTAATGGAAATTCCCGCAGATCCTAAGCTAGCAGATTTCTTCCCCAAAAAGGAATTAAATTTTTTTGGACGCAGAGGATTTGTTTGAGAGATTTCATTATTGCCCAATTTGCTCAGGCCAAAGCTGATCTTCTTCTTTGATTCAACTGCCTCGTCCTTCTCATCCGAGTCTGCAGAGCGCTTCATGCTGGGAATACGCTGACCAACTATTTCTGCGAAGGTTAAACACTGTCGACGGTGAGACAAGAGAGAAATGAGGAGATTTCTTATAATTGGTACACACTATGATGGAGCTATGAACCAAAAAAAAATAACACTACATTTTGTTTTCTTTAATACAACTAGTAATCCACGAACTGAATAGTTCAAATGTCAGTTAGGTCATGTAAAAAAAATAATGCCCTCAATCAGCAATTTGAATCAAAAACAGTGTTACAAAGTGAGAAAACATCATTTAATCAAAAATTCATCTTAGAGACCATTCATGTATACTTAATTTACAATCCATTGGTACAAAAATCAAACCAAAATAAAAATAAATATTTTTATCAAAATGTTTTCTATGTTCTCATATTGGAAATGTCAATCAAAAAGGGTGTTACAAAAGGGGAGAACATCTTTAAATCAAAAATTCATCTTAGAGGCCATTTATTTAATTTTTTAATTTATTGGTACATAAATTAAACCAAAATATGAAAATTTACTTTAATAATTTTTTTAAGTTGGAAAAAAAAAATATAGGTTTAAACTAGTAATCGACGAATCGAATGGTTCAAATGTCTCGCCATCATTCATTCAGCAACTTAAAAAATATAAAATATATTTTCTATTTCCATAATCAGAAATGTCAATTAAAAATGATGTTACAAAGTGAGAAAACATCATTTTAAAAAAATCACCTTAGAGACTGTATATATATACTTCATTTTCAAACAATTGATCCATAAATAATAAAATAAAAACAAAATTTTAAAAAAATGACCCAAAAATTTTGTCAGTCTCCACAATCAGAAATGTCAATCAAAAATAGTATTACAAAGTGAAAAAAAACATCACTTAATCAAAAATTCACTACAGAGACCATTTATGTATACTTCATTTCCAATCCATTGATGAATAAATAAGAACAAATATGAAAACAAATTTGCTAAAAGAAAATTATAAGTTAACTTAATGAAGCAATATAGATAAAAAGTAATAAGACTAAATAAAAATATATTAATTTATTATATGAAATTAAATTTTAAAAGTATAGATGATATATAAGCATTCAAGTGCTTGCCTAATGCCGCCGCCACAGACGCTGGCGACATCGGGAGTGCCATGCCTATGTAGACCTTCGCTACGCATGCTCGACAACAACCAAATTACATGGAGCACATTTTTTTTTATTAAATATAAGTTTAATTCATGTCTAAGCTATTGATTAAAATCTCAATAAATAACAATTGAATATAGTAGGGCATCTATCAGTCCCACCAGACAAGTAGTTTCATTAATGATAGGATAGCTACTTAAAGATTATTCATTATTATTATTAGATAGCTGACTATCATGCATAAACGTTATTTGCTGAAATCTCAATAAAATTTTTTTTAAAAACTACTATTGGAAAAAATATTTATTTCAAAGTTATTATTTAATAAAACTCAAAAAAGCAACTAGTAATGTATGAATTATTATTTAACAAAAAACTCAAAAAAGCAACTAGTAATGTATGAATTATTATTTAACAAAAACTCTGTTGTAGAATTTTAAATAAGTTCACAAGGAGTTTAATCATAAAATAAACTAAGTTAATAATAACTATTTTCATTATAAAAGAAACATTCCATTAACCCATTGCTTCCTGAGCATAGATCCACTACGAATTTTTTGATGAAGTTTGAAAGAGAACCTACTTATAAGTTCCATATTGATGAAAAAGCTCAATTTTTCCAACATTTTGATCGGAAGTACAATTTTTTGGTATGTACATATATCTACGTTTGGAAAGAAACCCAGATGATACAGCATGTATATCCAACATAAAACAAAAGCATTTAAGCTTAAAAAATAGTTTTTATTTCCATGCTATATTATCATATTGTGTATACTTTTACTTAATTCAAAGCAGCTCACACAAGATCCTACGACACATTTCCTCCTTCTGGCCTTGTAACCTCTGAACACATTTTACTTCGTAAAGATAGAGTGTCTAATATTATCATCTTAAAGTCATCATGATTCAGCAGCAATATCTCCACACAGATCCTTATGAAATCCAACAAGGGGATTATTGGCATGTCCTTGCCATGAAGGATGTCTCCTACCCAACAAGGGGATTATTGGCATGTCTTTTATTTTGCCTTTTCTTCCTTTATTTGTACATTTCCACATTTTACAGATGAGCACTCCTCCTTTTTATGTACACATTCTACATATGAAAAAGCTAAGTTGACTGATGATTTCTGAGTTTCTATAGTTCCTCCTGTTTTTTATTTATGCATTCTACAGACGGCTAGGCTAGGGTAAGTTAGGTTAGGTCAGGTTAGATCAGGTTAGGTCAGGTTAGGTCAAGGTAGGTTAGGTTAGGTTAGGTTAGGTCAGGCTAGGTTAGGGTAAGTTAGGTTAGGTCAGGCTAGGCTAGGTTAGGCTAGGTTAGGCTAGACTAGGCTAGGCTAGGTTAGGCTAGACTAGGCTAGACTAAGCTAGGCTAGGCTAGGCTAGGCTAGGTTAGGTTAGGCTAGGTTAGGTTAGGTTAGGCTAGGTTGTTAGAGTTCCTTTAGTGCTTAATATGTATTCAAAACTCTAATTTTCATATCTTAACAAATTACTTTTTTGGTATCTTTTATCTTGTGATCTTAGCCCCTTCTGTTCAGTGTTTCCCAAATTTGGTTGAATGAACATAGAGTGTTGTTATCATAAATGAATGGTATGTAAACAATATTTTTTATAGAAACTGTAATTATAAAATAGCTGTATACGTAAATTCAAGAAATATGAGGGAGGTGCTTAAATTACAGTAAGTATCTTATTTCCCTTGTATTTCATGTTAATATATCTATTTTATAAATAGTTCCTACAAAAAATGATGGTTTACTGGTCATTCACATTGCCGAAAAATTCGGCAGTTGTACAACATGGCTCAACGAAACAGCAAATTTACCATTTTTACTTTAAAACATACATCTGTTTAAATCCAAAGAACAGCTTTGGCAAGCAAGAATATGCAAATACGTCATTGTCATACGGCATGGTGCTAAGAAACAGTTTTTTTTTGTCCTTCATGATTTTTTTTCGTCTTCTTTAACCCAAAAAATTAGCACAAAGTGGCTTTTTTCTGCAATAAGAACTTCAAAACTGTGATATATGCATTATATCACATAATTAGGTTTAAGTTTAGGTTTAATTAGATATTAAGATATCCCTTTTGAATTGCCATGAAAGTATGAAATTACCCCATTGTAGTTGACTTGCACCGTTGTTATCGTATAAAAGATCGTGTTGATAAATGTACCAGTGAAGCTCCTTCACTATGTCCGGGACTCGCAACGTAACAACACGTGTGAATTAATACTAGAGATGCCTTATGTCAAACAACAATTCCAGGTTATGGGTACTTTATTCTATCTCTATCCTCTTTTCTAAACTAGCTCTTTCTTCTTATCCTAACCTTCTACAACTGACCAAGCTACCAATTGAGTAAGTACTATTTTATTTTATATATTACATACAAATGTATTACAAAAACGATGAAAAACGAACGTCTTCTTTAAAATACACAAATATTTTTTAGCACCCTGTTGTATGGTTTCAAGTAGCACTTCTGGATTTTCACCAAAAAAAACACTCATTTTTGACACCCGGATGACTGATGAGGTGGTGTTATTTTTGGTGAAACTTCACGATGGCTATGCAATTTTAAGACAACGGCATATTGAAACACTCTTTTTACTTTAACAATTTTTACAATAGGTTTTTATAGGTCCCCTTATTTATATATTAGGTTCCTTCTCTAGCACATTCTCATTTATAAATGTGAAAAATTTCAATTTTTTTATAAAAGCATGATATCTACACAATTACTGCTTGTTTTTACAAGAAAAATACAAGGTAAGTGTATGCAATATATTATGAAATTTAGAGTTTTTCTTAGTGAAACTAGTAATCCACGAACCGGACGGTTCAAATGTCTCGCGATGATTCATTCAGTAACTTTAAACAAAATTCA
>JARUHE010348230.1:0-10175 GCA_031471125.1 Archaeomysis grebnitzkii | reverse complement strand
CTAACCAGACCCAACGTTGCTTAGCTTCGCTGATCATACGGGAAGCGGTGTTTCAACGTGGCCAAGGCCGTTGACTAGGCTGATTTTGTCAAAACCAAAAGTAAGCAAGTATACAGTTACACTCCTGAATCCTTGGCAGTTTGCCATTGAATGATTGCTTCAGTAAACCAGGAAAGAATACACGCATGCTCATTAAAATCCCACACATACGTGTATCCCAAGCTTTATGCATGCTAAATTGACGTCAAATACTTTTTGAAAATCCCTCCTATAAATTTGGAACTCAATTGTTACAAATCTATTTTCAATCATGCCTCTTTATTTTTATAATTATTTTGCTTCTCACAACATACCCAACCATCTCAATTTTTTTTAAAATCACAACCTTTACAGATGCTCTTTCATCCTTGCATTCTCAAAATTACTCTGTCTTGTTACTACACATATGAAAAACAATACTGTTTTATTTACAGGTACCATCTCTTTTATTGGTCTAATGGCAGATTTTTTTTCAATTACGGTCACAGTAGTTTACAGACACGGTAAACCTTGTATATCTGAAGACTTAAATTTCATTATTACATTACTACCATATCTGGTTTGATTCTCTTTTTATTCTTCTGCTCTCCAATGCCAATATTCCACTTCCTTTGGTTCCCCCAACCGCTTTATATCATTTCTCATGGCATTTGCCTTTTTACTTTCTGCATCATCTGAAAGGTGCTGATTACCCACAAGGTGCAGTGTTGGACATATAAACATTTATTACTTTTATGCATGAACACACCAACACAATAAAGAACCTTGATGTATCCTCAGTTACATGCTGACATTTCTATATATTTTCTACAACAATCTATCTATTTTTTTCTTTCCATTACTACTAAAGCTCTAGTTCTTGCAACAGTCATCTACCATATCTTTTTCCAAGACAACTTGGCTTTATCTGTATTTATCCGCAATTTTTCTTAATATGAACATTGGGCTTTTTGTTCCTTTCCTTGCTTAAATTAACCCACCTCGTATCTCAAATTTCATCTAATATCCTTTCCCAGATCTATATTGTATACATTATTTATTCAATACTAATTATTTCACTTCTTTAGCTCATGCACATACATTAATTTTTTTATTCTACAAGATATAGTAATCGTAAATATTGAAAATTATTTATATATTTTTATAAAAGCAAATAATTATGTTTCAATTCAAAAAAGTAAATATTCAATAAACAAAATAATAATACCTGTCTGGACATTCCTCCATATGTAACCATCGTGCCATTGTCTTCAAGAAGTCTTAATATTTCAGTAGCTGAAGAGCCGCTCGTACAGTTGAATGCTAAACGCGGCTTTGGTAATTTTTTTATTTCGGGATTGTTTCTGAAATAATGTCGAATTGATTTTAAACCTAAAACAAATAATTTACAACTATACAACGTTTAAAATTATTGAGATAATCATGTTTATTATGCATGTTCTCACACCATTGTCAAAAACAAGGTTTTTTTGTCCTCTTTAACCCAAAAATTAGCACAAAGTGGCCTTTTTCTGCAATAAAAACTTAAAAACGAATGTCCTCTTTAGAATGGAAAAATATTTTTGGCTCCCTATCTCACCATATTAGTAAAGACAAAATGTTGATGCACTAACTAACAAAAGTTCTTCTAAAAGGCAACTAATAATATGTGATTATTATTGAATAAACTTTGTTGTTGAACTGCTAATACATTCCCAATCAGCTTGAACAAAAACTTTTACCAAATTGCTTTTCATTAAAAACAAAATTATTTCATTAAATTTAAAAATAAGTTTTGCAAATTTGTTTAAAACATCCATATAAGTATTAGTGTATTTTGTTGAGAGTTCCCGTATACATATTATTGTTGAACAAACTTCTAAATAAAAGAGTAATTCAAGATTAACTGATTTACAGTGAGCACAATAGCTTACTCCTGCTATTTGCATAATAGATTCGCTAATAATAATTATACATTTTGTAAAACATTACAAAACAAATGGATTTTTCTACTCACAAGTTTTTTAAGAAGTGCAACAAAAAACTAACCAATCTAATCACTAAATGAAAGATTTTAATTTCATCAGAAAATTCAACAGTGCAAAATGAAATAAACTCCATAGTCCATACTCATAGACCAGGCTAGATAAATAACTTATAGAGAGAATATGAATAAGGGATTCACTACAGGACAATGCTTTGGAGCTATACTTGCCATATTCTCCATAGGACAATGTGAAAACCTAAAGCCTTGGCCTGATTCACTACCAACCTTACTTCCTGCTCAGTCACCACTACAGTCGCTCCCAAACTTTTGAGGTAATCTTTAAGCTCTGCAATGTTAGGACGATCTCTCACAACATTGATTGTTCTTGCTCCCATTGCTGCTGCTATCTGAAATAGGATTAGGTGTAAAAAAAAATCTTTTCAGGAATTAGATGTATAAAATACCAATCACAAGTGAATTTTTTTAAGACCTACACAAGTTTCTTCTTTGAAATCAAGCCACAGAAGGTATTTCACAGATAAAATAAAAATATAATGAATAAAAATAAAAATATTAATTAATTTTTTGATTTTTAAATTATTTTAAGGATAAAATTTTTTTTTTATAGGAGCTCTCAAAACATAGTCAATGATTATAAGTTATAAGAAACTGAAAACTTACTTGGATGGCAGCTTGTCCAACAGCAGAATTTGCACCATTCTGCACAACAGTATCACCAGCACCAAGTTGCACAAAATCTCGGAGCATACGATAAGCAGAAGCCGGATTTACAGCGGCAGTTGCAGCACTAACAATGGGAATGTCTTTTGGAATCTGACGAAAAATTAATTAACTCATTAGTACCGTGAATGTAGAGTTCGGAACATAAAACATTTTCCAATAGTAACTTTATCATACTTTAGTATTCATGAAATTTAGTCAGATATTAATAAGTTGATGATTCATTAGATCAGAAAGAAAACAATTATAAACATAGTAAGAGTACGATCATACTCAAAGGAGTTCTTCCATAAGGAGAAAAAAATTGCATTAGTAGATTTTATATACCTATAGTATCGAACCACATTAGCTACAGCGGTAAATATAGTGGTTTATTTTAGTATTGATATTGATTACCTTAACCTTTGTCAATTGTCCATTAGGTTGAAAAGTTACTTTACACCAAAATATATTTTTTATCTCATTTATACAATAGTATAGCTATTGAGAAGGCAGAACTGTTGATGTAAATAAAAATTACATTACATTTAAGAAGGCATACCTAACACAAACAAAGCAAAAAGATAATGACAGGAAATACTCAAGATATTCAAGACTAAATGCAACCTGGGGTTTGAAGGGCTTCAGCAACATCATCAACATTATTTTAACTCCTATGGGCAAGGCATGACTTCAGTGTTTTACCATTAGATTACTATTGAAAAAACTCATTATTATGGCAGCTGAAGTCATTCATTACTTACAGAATAGTAAAACACTACACAAATAATAATAAATTCACCTTAATGAAATCATCTGCGTAATTAATGATGTGAGTTCTCCAGGTTCCCATTGCATTGATTTTCGGGATGACCCTGTCACCCACTTTCAGCTCCTCAACTTGATCGGCAACAGCTACAACTTCTCCCACTCCTTCATTTCCTGATACCATCGGAAGAGGAGGCTTGACTGCATAAGTACCTTGAATGGTGTTGATGTCCGACGGGTTTACAGGAGCAGCAAGAATTTTAACGACAACCTGCAACAAACATTCAATTTTTCAGAAAAAATTATGATGCAGAATAATAATTATAAACGATGATTTGTAGCATCTTGAGCAGAAATTATGGGAATATCTTTTTGTTACTACAGTTTTTAAGAAAAGAAGGAGAAATTATTCAATCGTAAATGTGGTCTACTCCATACAGAAGAAAAATTCAAGACAGGTTTAAACATGATTTGTTAGTAGATAAATACCATATAACCATATCTAAACCACAAGTGGGTCATTGCAATGTAACTCTATCCTTCAAATCTAACACTAAATTTGGAGAAGCATCATCTGTTGGTTGAACATGTTTAAGGTATGCACCTTTTGATGTATGTAATAGTATTAAGGTCAAAAGGTGAAGCAGGACAGAGATTTATTAATTTGGAATAGACATGCTTTATATTTTCTGAAGATGCAAATTATCATTTCATCTGTAAAATATTCATTTGACTCTAGTCTAGATTTTGATCAAAATTTGACACAAAACAATAATAATTACCTGACCAGGTTCTGGATTGCCGATGGTCTCCGTAGTTAATTTAACGACTTTCACTGGATCTCCATATTCTTCCACAATTAGTTGTCGACAGTCGATTGACAATGACTTACAAAAGCTATTGGAAAACAAATTAGGTCTGGAATTTGTTATAATTTTTAGCAATGTTGAAGAGCATCTTATACGAGAGGCCATTTTGGAATTATTTCAAGTCTTAATTAGTAAAATACAATTTATTTTTCAGCAGCATTAATACATTCAATGCATCAGCATATTATTTATTCTTTAAGCATGTTAAGCTTTCTGAAATAAAAGAAAATACAAATAAAACTTTTTGTAATATTGATAAAGTGTAGCTAATGATAAAACAATCACTTTTACTAAACAAAAAACTATTCATTTGTGAGATACTACATACATTAATTAGTGATTTGTAAACACATAATTGATAGACAAAAACAAATGGAAGATTTTATTTCCTAATAAAAAATTGAAAACAATATATTTTTAATGGTAGTAGCTTGAATGTCTTTTGTTTTAATAGTTTAATGTTTGTCCATGTATATTATAGACCTGAAGTCCAAATATTTAACTGTTTAATAAAGTTAATTATATTGTAACTTAAGTAGGATTTGCATACTCTTGATTATTGATAAAAATGGCGATATTGTCAATAACAAATCTATTTTATTACCTATAATTCTTACATCATACTATGAAGACTTAATTGAAACAAATATTTTCAATTTATTAAAGAGATTTTGTGTTTAAAAATGTCATACTAGCTGAAGGTGACATTAGGACTAAAGTTCAATACCTATTCATTTCAAATAAAAAAAATACAAAAGTAAAAAAAAGAAATAAGAAATAAACTACAAAAAATAATACCTCTCAGGAACTAAAGTTTTATTTTAGGAACATAAACTTCGATAACAAGGACAAAATCAACTCTCAATTGGATAGAAGAATTTATCATCATCTGGTGATAGTTCTTCGATAAACACCAACTCGGTGTCGTCAATTTCCATGTGAGATTTCATGTGATGTGACAAGCCAACATTGTTCAAGAAAACACGACCGCAAATGATACAATTATGCGGATATTCTTTGTTGATCTTGACCTCAGAAATGGAATGATCGTTCTTCATGTGCCTTTCGAGGTCATCCGAGGTCTCAATGGGGATGAAGCACAAGGGACAGCTAAATTTTTCTCCACGGGAATGTGATGTCACGTGCTTTTTGAGGGTTTCTTTCGTGCGGAATTTTTTGCGGCAGATCTTGCACTCGAATTGGCTCATCATGGTATGGCTGGAAAGGTGTCGTTCAAGGTCCTTGGCCAGAAGAAAGAACTTGTCGCACATCGGACAAGGAAATTCTTTGTCGCCAATTTTATGTTTTCGTGAAATGTGTTCATTCAAAAGCATCTTTGCTTTGAAGTTCATATCACAATACTCACAATTGAACACTGCATTACCATGTTGAGTAAGTGTATGATGTTTCAATGTACTTTTGCTACTTAGCTTTTCATTGCATACTGTACATGTGAATGGCCAGCTATCTTCGTCGATATTTCTATGCAATAAAATGTGGCTGTCGTAGTTGTCTTTTATTTTGTATGTTGCTCCACAGTCATCACATGTGTATTCTATTTCCGTCTCAACAGTCGAAATATTTCTCTTTCTAGCAGTATGGAAGGTTTTAATGTGTCGACTTAGTGCATTTTTTCTTTTGAACTTTTCTTTGCAAAATGTACAGTTGTATGGTTTCATATTGGAATGACTGACAGAATGTTCTAGCAAATGTGCATTTGAATTGAATGTTTTTGAGCAGATCTCACAAGAATGTTTACCATTTTTCATTGCACTTAATTTCAACTTTCCTACTTTCGACACATCACAAGACTTTTTACCATCTTGACAAATGATTTCAAAATTTTCACTTGCAGCTGAACTTGATGGTAACTCGCTCAACCTTTTGAATTTCTTTGATCTACTCAACTCTAGAGAGATTTCATTCACTAGATTTGGATCTAGTTCATCATTTTCATCAATAATAATTAAAACATCATCTTCATCATTTGCATCACTCAGTTTATTTAGTTTTGGTTGTTGGTAAAGGCTGAATAAATGGTATTGTTCATGACATTTCAATGCTAGTGGTGTTATAAATGTTTTTGAGCAGTCATTAAAAGAACAAATTAACTTCGGTTGGGATTCGTGAATAAGTTCCATATGTTTTTCCAATTTCAAAAAGGTTGAAAAATGTATTTGGCACACTTCACAAAACAATTCATTCCGATATTCTTCACAATTGTGCAAAAAAGATTTGGAAAGGGAGTGCATCTTGTGACAAAAAGGACACTTGCGTTGCAACTCATTATTAGAACTAATGATATTAGAATCAAAATTTGACAACAAGTTGCAGCTTATGACCGTTCCGTTGTCAGATTTTTTGATATTCAACATTTCATTTTTAGGTGAGGGATCATTTGCAACAAAAGGTGAATCATTCATAGTGTTGTAAGTCATGGTTACTTGAGATTGACAATTTGTGAACTCTATCAAGTTTGAAGGTTTCAATTTCTTTCTATTTGAATATGTGCGGCATTTTGAGCGGGTTGTGTAATTTGAAATAAAATATTTTGAGATAAATTCATTAATCAGTTTTGAGTAAATGTTTTCATGATGACTAATGTCGGAGATTAATCTTGAACACATGCGACACATAAATATCTCGGATGGTATAGGTTTAATCCCAGATAATGAATGGATGCCATTGTCGCTTTCCTGTAGCATAAGTATCAACGGATGGACAGAGTGACCTTGTTTTACTGGAAAATTATTTTCAATTATTTCAAAAAGTCGAATGGCAAAGGTACGAGTGTCAGTTCCCGCAAAAATCTTTTCTGTGGATGCATTAATAAATGTGCCATCATCAAAAGCTTTACAAATGTAACATGAAGCATTCATTTCATCTGATGTATATTATATTATAAGAATATATTCTGCAAAATTGAAAGACAATAATTAGAACAAAGCAATTTAAATAAGCTTTTATTTAGATATAAGAGAAATAGAATATATTACAAATTTTCAATAATTTAAAAATAAATCATTACTTGTTGATACATGAAAGGGTAGGTCAGGTGTAACGACAAAAAGTAATTTCATTCAATTATATTAGGATTAGGAGATATCGAAATTCATTTTTCATGTTGATACATGTATGACAAAAAAAGTATTTTTAATTGATTAAGAGAAATCAAAATTTATTTTTTATCAAGTTGATAACATAATAACATTGAAAGATGCAGATTCTAAAATAAAGGTTTGTCTATAAAATTTATTCCAATGTTGTTGATCATAAGTTTTATCAACAATGGAAATTTTTCATTTTTGTTGGTCATTTTAGTTCATGAAGTACAAAGGTTAACTTTTGTAATATGTATATAAATGTGAAGAGTAAGATTTTCAATAAATTTTGTTGGTTCATATAACTTTCCTTAGTAGCATCTATCCCTAGTTAGTGGCTGATCCTTGGCTATTAGCCACGATTTAGTGGCTATTCTATGGCTCCCTTGTAAAATAGCCAAGAATTAGCCATTGAAATGCTACTAGAGTTTCATAAAATATTATTGAAACTAGTACAAACCAAACCCTAGGAGTTTATAGTGGAGACATCAATAAATAATTACTTTGAATTCAACAAGTCCATATAAAATAAGTTATTTTAAGACATTCAAGTTTTACAGAAAATTTTACCCAAGATAGACCATTCATAATGTATATATCTTTCATGTATGTTCAATAATTATTGCTGTAAAATTAAAAATAAAAAAATGTTTAATCTACTTTAGAAAAAAACACAAGTTCGAAAACAGCATAAGAACGGAGTTATTTAATAAATTCAAGTTTTACAGAAAATTGTACTCCAATATAGAACATTGATAATGCATATAGCATTAATTTATGTTTAATAAGTATTGCTGTAAAACCAAAAATAAAACAAGTATGAGGAAATTCGTAAACGAATTAAGGCTGTGACTGAGTAAAAGTTATGAATACAACAAACAAATATGTTTTTCATAATTCTACCAAGTTGTGGTTAACCAAGATTTAAAAACCTATTATTTCAATAAATATTCATTCTACAAAAAAATTTATTCCTGACAATATTGTTCAGAATTATATATAAAGCCATTCCTGTTAAATAAAAACATTTGTAAAACAAAAATATGTTTTCCAAATATTTACTGTTGTGGTTAAACAAGATTTGAATAAAAAAAGTTTGTGAAAAATCTGTCTACACATCTGCTCCAACAATCAACAGTGATTTATATAGGCTTAACTTTGCCACAGCCTATAAATGTTTACTCTACTTTGGAAAAAATACAAGTTGAAAATCAGCATAAAAACGGCATTATTTCAATAAATTCAAGTTTTACAGAAAATTTAAGAGAGATCATTCATAATTTATATATCTTTCATTTATATTCAATAAGTATTACTATAAAACCTAACATGTTACTTTAAAAAAACAAATTCCACAAATCCCTAATAATAACAATCAAGAGTGACTCTTACATCTCCGATAAGAATATATTGCGGGGTGATGAAAAATATTTTTTCATTTCAAAGAGGATGTTCGTTTTTGATCGGTTTCGATCGTTTTTTAGTTTTTATTGCAGAAAAAGGCCAGTTTGGGCTAATTTTTTGATTAAAAGAGGACGAAAAAAATCTTGAAGGACAAAAAACCCGTGTTTTTAGCACCATGAATTATATTATATTAGTAGAATATTCACATCCTTTTTTTCCAAATGGGAACATTTTTGGTAATAGCAAGCCAAGACCTTAAGTTAACTTTTGGTAGAGACATAAGGCACTGCTCTATAAGTCACTCTTGTATGTTGTTATTGCTATTGTTGTAGAGCAAACATTTTTTATTTTTGGTTTTACAGAAATACTTATTGAGCATAAATGAAAGCTATATGCATTATGAATGATCTATCTTGAATAAAATTTTCTGTAAAACTTGAATATATTGAAATAACTTTTCAACTTTTTTTCAAAAGTAGAGTAACAAGACTTAGGCAATTCTTTTGCTTCTCCATAAACCAGTATTTAAGCAAAGTTTAGCATTATCATGACCCACCAAAGAAAACCTAACCCGGTTTTTAGTGGCCAAAAGCATACAAATAAAAGGACCATTAAAAAAAGAATGGCGGACGTACAATTTTGATTTGCCATATATAACATGCTATAATTACTTTAATATTGCATCTATTTCAATAATTTAAAGCTTAATGGACATATTTCATCATATTAAAGTTTTAATGAAAGCTATTTGTGCTAAAAATTCTATAGGAAAACTTGCAAAACTGAGCCCGTGATGTTAAAATTAACCAATATATTTTAGCACCCTGGTATTTTACTATTGTGTAATAGGGATTTAAATGTGAAAGGCCTGTAGAAGAGTCGGCATTGCCTAACCCAACTCTCTCTTATGTGCAGAGTGTAAATATATAAATAAAAGTATCTATAAAAAAACTCCCGAAAAAATTGTGGTTTTCTTCTACTTGACTTCATCTTCCTCTGTTAAGCGGATATATACTAAAGTGCAGTACTTACTTTGCACATTGTCTGAAATTTCCCTAATAATCTCTAGATATTTATGAAAAACAATCTTTCTAATACTAATTTTTTAATTTAATTTTATCTAATGAATTAAAAAGAAAAATATTAAAAAAAAACAAAAAAACAAGACTGTGAGATCCACTTGGTCACATGGCATATTTATGTACCATGGCTTTGAAAGTACATTTGGGCAAATGACTAGAAATAATAACACTAGAAATTCATAAAAAATAATTAATTAATGCTATACACGTGTTTATTTAAAAAGAG
>JARUHE010348219.1:0-10175 GCA_031471125.1 Archaeomysis grebnitzkii | reverse complement strand
GGGATCTTTTTCATTGAATGGATGCTTCCATAACATCATTTTGAAAAATGTAAAGCTGTAGTATGTATGATAATACTCTTTTCTAATAAAGCCAATCTTTCTAAGAAAGAATCGATCAAAATAAGTTTCTACTGATGAGTGTATCAGGTGATACCGAAATAATTAGAAATATTTGTTAAAAAAATAAACTTATCCTCGTGAAATTGTGTATTTGATATCATCAAATATGTTTCATTTGTATTTGCTAAAAGTGCATTTCTCCCCAACCAAGCAGACCCATCAGAAATCAATTGGCTTAACTTAAAACAACAGCATCAAGAGTAGAATCAGTCACTCAAAAACATGCATCATCCATGAAAGAACACATCCATCACTCCTTTTTAATGTCGAAAAATGGCATATCATGATTTTATTACCATTAAGTGAGTTAGTAATATTTTTAGTCACATCAAAACAGTCAAATATGTTCCCATTCCTTCCCTGAATCCATATTGATGTGCAGATATAAGATTATAGTGATTTATAAACTATAATCAACGCGTCTGAATAACTCTCTCAATTACCTTATTTACAGTCAACAGAGTGCAAAGAGGCCTTTAATTGTCAACCTCCAATCAACAACCCACATTAAAAATGAGTACAACAATCGCACATTTTAACACAGATGAGCAGACTCCAGACTCGAAGCAAAGACGCAGCAGCATCGCCAAAGGCACAGCTATGGACTTAAGGGTTAAGGGTAGCAGCAGAAATGTCAAGCACATTTGTAAACTTGTTTTTCAATCCTATAATGCAATTAGTTATCTCTGTGTCAGTAACGGGGCACAGGTAAAAAGAATGTGGGTTCTCTTTTACATAGTACAGTGCTTTTGCATTATTAAAAACATTACCACGAACAATCAATGTACAACATTAGTCAAAAATTAATCGTTAAAATAATTACTACAATCTCGATCAGCCAAATATATCGCCTCAGCATTAACTATTGTGGTCTTTGGCAGTCCACTATTCTTACCTAGAACCTGATTATTAAAATCCAATGTCTTCCTTACATCACCATCAAGTCCAATTGCCTTCTTCATGTAGTACAATTTTTCCGTCTGCCTTATTGCTGAATTCAACCTTCTCTTGATTAATAAGAATGGTTCATTGATATAGACCTAAACCAGATATTTATTTGATATACCGGTGAAAAAACTGAAAGGAAACTCAGAGGAGGTGATGTACAAAAAAAAACAATTTTTAATTGTTGCTCCAATGGCTCCTTAAGTTCAAAAACCTATAAATGAGGAAATCATAACAGGTGCAAGTTGTTTGATATTGAAATCTACTAAGGAGTTGCAATAATATAATGTACATACGTGAATGGTTTTTTCCAATACAAGTGGTCCCCCTAATTAACGCGGGGTACATTCCACTAAAACCGTTCAGTACGGGGTCGCGTTAACTGACATGCTAGGTGACAAAATAGTTCATTTTTCCTTTCTATTTTGTGTGTGACTACATTGAATATATAAACTTGTAAGTTACTATTAGTGTTTTTTGTTCATTTTAGTTTTTTGTTTTCTTTTGTGATTGTTTGTTGTTATTTTTTGTTACCATTTTACAATATTTATTGGAGTTTCACAACATTTTATTAGGATTTTACAATTATTATTGGATATTTACAAGGTTCTGTTAGTTTTTTCTTTATGTAATTATTTTATTAGATTTTTACTAGGTTTTATTAAAGGTATATTAGGTTTTATTATGGTGTATTTATATAGTTATGTTATTAGGATTTGTTGAATTTTTACTTATTGTACGAAAACACTGGAATTATAGATAGCGCCACCGGAGAGCGTTAAATACGAAGTATGCTATCAATTCGTTAAATATGATGTACTGGCTACATTTTTTACCTTTAAATATGAATTGCGCTAATGATAATGTCGTTAATTAGAAGGGCCGCCTGCAGTTTCTTTCTCTCAATGTTCATTTTTGTAAGCTCTGAATAGCAGTATGTTTATACGTAGATGAATTAACCAGACACTTACATGAGGCACTGCTTGAACTATTTTCATCTGCAGCTTTTTTTCAGATAAATAAGTTTTAGACTTTTTAGCAATGAAGAAAATTGAGTTTTAAAAATAATTTAGTTCTTAGATATTTGCACCAACTTCCAACCTAAAATTATATTTGTCACAAACATGTTATTTTTCAACATAAATTGTTTTGAAAGTAAATACTTTCTTTGTACCAATTAAAGTTTAAGCGGAATAGGGATAACAATTGTTTTGATATTTTTATTTTTTGAAAATATAACATTTTTAAAGATTGATGAGTGGAAAAACAGCACAAACGATAAATCTTAAAACTGTTAGCATTATAAAACTGCCAATTAGCTAAAAAAAAGGCATTACTAAGATATTTACTTATAGACAATACAGTTTGAGACTAAATAACACCGTTTGAAAGGTTTTATTTAAGAAACGTTATTCATGCTTTCTTCATCAACCTATCCTAGTTTATCGCCTGTAAGCTTTATGTTTAAAAAAGTACAAAAACCAACTTTTGGTTGACTAAAAATAATCTTATGAATGCGCTTCTTGGTTAAATATGTTTCAGTGCGGTTGATATGTTTTTTCTACGTATAATAAAAAATATGATTTAGCTAGCAGAAAGGTATGTCTACAAGGTATATAGGATGCAAATCAAAATTGAAAATTTAGTTAAAGTGTAAGGTTTTAATTCCCACATTTAACAGCTCAAAACAAACTATCTATTCTTTTAATTCAAATATATGGTTTCATTATATAGGTAAGTTATTATACTTGTATGAATAAGTTACAAATATCTGTATTAAAATGTAGCATGTTTAAATTAATTTATTAAATATGTAAAAATATTTTTAAAAATTCAATTTAGAGTTATTAGAAAAATAAAGAAAAACATTGTATAGTTTTTATCTTTTATCTAAGACCGACGTGGCTACTTTGTAAATATTTTTTAACCTATTTTTTAAATTCTTCTTGTGAACGACTTCTGGCGAGCTTTTTCTAGATTAGGTTTAATTTCGAAAAAACTTTCTCCTAAATTCAATATAGGATTATATTTTTTTCATTGTTTGTTGAAAATGTGTATCTGGTTGTTTGACTATGTTTCAATAATGTCAAATGAATTTGCGCTATTTTCAGGATCGTCAACAACAAGAATTGCCGGGACTGCATTTAACCGTTGAGGATTCAACGACTTCTCGGCTGACACCAACTCCCACTGAGAAATATCGATTGGCATCGCTCCTGGAACCTTGTAAGGAGCCCTTTTGAGAGTTTTCATCAACTCTTCTTCCAAGTTTAGAGAATTATCAAAAGTGTTTTGCAAATCTTGGTTGAAAAGATCAAATGTCGAATCGCCATTGACGTCATGTAACGACACAGCTGTTGGGACGGGGTTGGGTTTGAGGAGAATATTTTGATTGGGTGATGCAGCTGACACGAAGGAGAAATCACTCGGAGCCTCCACCACAAAGGCATCTCTGTCTTCATCAACCTGTCCTATCTCACTCATCGGCTTGTTCGTGTGCCTCAAGGCTCCGTAGACCTCCGTCTGCTGAATGTCATCAACAGGAATTGGTTTAATTGCATGCGGTGTTGGTACATGGTTGGATTTCAAAAGAATTTGTCGATTGGCACTCAAGGGAGAAGTTCTGATTTGGAACAGTGGATTAAATTTCTCCTCAACGTTGTCCAAAGTGTTATCGTCGAAGCCATTGACGGACGACCCATGGACGTGGTTGCCCCCTTTGAAGGTTAAGGTCTCCTCTGCCGCAGGGATCGAGTGTGTCTCCGCCAGGAAGCCGTTCTTTCCGGCGGTGAATTCCGTCATGAAAATATTTCCGTCCGGAGACTTGTATCCGTAGACGCCTTTCACCTCCCCGTCGGCGGACCGTTCTTCCGATCTCCAATGGTCTCCTGCATCGTATCCAAATCTGGAAAAATGTTTTTATATTTTTTTTTCATACGACATTATTTTAGTTTGTGTTTATTTTATTTAGTTGGGACTGATTAAGTATATGTTATTAATAATCTTTAAAAGCTAGATTTAAAGGTACAATGCATAAAAGTTAGTTCATTAATTAATTATATGTTATACAAATTATGTGGGTTTTTTTTATTTTATCATTAATTTTTAATTGTAGTGTATTACTTCATTTATCGTATAAATGTATATGAGTTTATTTTTCATTGTTAAAATATTTAATTTGTTAATTGTACACGTGTTGCATAATTATTGCGCTGAAAAATATAACAAAATATTGAAATCAAATAATTTATTTGTTGTTAAGCTCTGATGACGTGGATAAGTCACTCAAAATTTGTTCATTCATTTTTCGAGATATGAGAATAATTTAAAGCAACTGTTTGAACATCAAATGTTCAAGGAAAATGCGATTATTGTTAAGTGCTTGGGTATGATTATTGTATCTCGTATCTATAGATCTAAAAAAATATTCTGGAAAAAAATGTTTTCATTTATGTTCTTATGAAATAATTAAGAAATCCTCTTTTTCCAATACTGACCTCAAAGTTGATTTAGATGAAAGAAAAATTGACAAAACAATATGGCGGGTGGTGACTCCACACACTGACCTGTTTAAATATATATGAATTGGGCCGCCCATATTTTTGTCATCAAGTATTTGCATAATCTTGAAACCACTTTACCGCCATTTTTAAACAATTTTTTCTTTACTTCTGGTGCTATGTTTAGAGAATTGAGCGGGTGTAGGCTAAATGAAAGGTGAAATACTTATCCAAACTTACGATAAATAATAAACCAATTTGCAATATCATATTGACCATTTTTACGACTTTGGTTCCAGATTCAACATCAGAAACATCGATTTTTGTAGTAAAAATAAAGAATTTCAATAAAATTAATTTTCTAAGTTTAATATTTCAATGTTTAATGAACAACAAATTTAACAATTGTATATTTAGGAACTGTATATTTAATCATTAGCCGTTTAAGAATCGTATATTTAGTTTTTAGCAATTTAATAATTGTATACTTAATCATTAACAATTTAAGAATTTTTTTTTTTCCTCAATAATTTACTAATTCAATAATAACGTAAGTTAAAATGTTTTAGATCGACTTTTTTAGCAATACACTTGAAAAACGATCCAAAAAGAAAAAGAAATATCGTCTTTCCAAGAAGGTGCACCTAACTAGGCACTTTGGACAGTCCATATACATATAAACTATACAGGTCAGTGCCTACACACTTAGATGATGAATCGCCCATCCATTAGTATGTACGAGCTATGGTTCTGACTTATAGTTCCATACTTGTGATTATTCAACCCTTACCTATAGTTCCCTTGGCCATCTTTCCAACTGAACTGATCAGCGTGGACTAGAGGAAGATTGTCGGTGATGTCCAGAGTTTTTAAGTCTCGGTATTTGATTCCATTCGCCTCTGCGGCACCCACCGTCTTCGCCTTCACCTGCCGCTCTCCTTCATTCTTCTCGGCGATTGGGTTTGCCGATGCAAGTATGAACCCAACGAGCAATACTGAGGCGCATGTCAGCAATATCTGCAATGTCATATTCTTACTATTTCAGAAAATAAAAATATTAAATATTGTGTATTTTATACAATCTTGCATGTTAGATTAAAAGTTATATAATGACGTTTTCATCTTTGTAATATCTTGATGAAAAGTTTACTTCTTTAAAAAACAGTTTTTCAATGAAAGTTTTGAGTTGTGAAGCTTGTAAAAATAAATCTCTAATTACCTAGAAAAGCTCTGCTCTTTTATTTAAAAAAATATTCCTAGAGCTATTAGTTCTCAATTTTATTTTAAGTAAACGAATCTGTAAAATGAAAGTTAAAATATTGATTTAGCTACTTCCCAACACAAAAAAAATTCAATAAGCTAAAGGCTTAGAAAATTGTTTATTGGGTTACTAAGGTAAGCATACTAAACGTCGACCCCCTGTTATATGTCGACCCCTTTATTTAAAAAAGACATTATGTACTAATTATTTAACATTTTCAGCTAATAATTACCCTACATTAGCATTACACCGTAAAGATTATTGATACCAAAGGAAATTTAAATCAGCAAACTAATAACTGAGATATAATCAGTTGGATGACGTCGGTCGACTTTACACCCTTTTGCTTAAGTGGTCGACGATTAGTAGTCTTACCATAGTGTTCATAATAAGTATATATATCATTTGCCTATGGTACAGCTTTAAACGTTTCCTGTAACACCGGTGATACATAAATATTTCATCGTATGTAACACCAGTGGCACAAATTAAATTAGTTTATAGATATAAAAACCTGCAAATGCGAGTTGGCAAGTTATTTTTTTTTATAAATGGGCTTTAAGTTAAATAAATAAAAAATAAATGAAATAAACGATGAAATAAAAAATCTAAAACAAATACGATAACTAACCAGAGGAGGCAAATCAATCTCGTGTGTACAGTTATTAATAATTAATAGTACTTCATTGTATTCTAATCAATCATTCCTTTAAGACGTTATAAACCAAATTTTATTTTGGTAAAAATATACTCTTATTTTATTGAAAAAATATAATCTTTAGAAATAACAACTGTAATGAAGAATAATTAGACTTGAAAGCTTCAAATTTTATTCTAAACAAAGATTGCTCCAAGGTAAATAACAAAAAAACGTTACTTGGTCGACAACAATGACAACAACAACAACGATGACAACTGCAGAATTCCAAACCATATATAGAACTTTCCTCACCTATTTCCAACACTTGATAACAAAAAAATGAATGAATGAAAAAAATAAACAAATAGAATAAAAGAAATCAACAAATACATTAAATAAATATATGAATAGACTAAACAAACAAAATAAAGAAATGAAATAAAAACTAAAAAAATGTAAATAAAATGAATATAAATTCAACAAACATAAAAAAATTAAGTAAACAAAGCAAATACATAAATAACAAATATAATAAATAAATAAAATAAAAAAATAAAATTAATGAATAAATAAAATGAATGAAATAAAGGAATTAAGTAGACTAAGCAAATATATAAATAATAAATAAAATAATTACATACCAAATAAATAAATAAAATAAATAAACAAATAAAACAAATAAATAAATGAAACAAATACAATAAATAAATTAAGTAAACTAAGCAAATAAATATATAAATAAGAAATAAAATTAACAAACCAAATAAATAAGTAAAATAAATCAATAAATTAAACAAATAAATTAAGTAAATTAAATAATTTAAATAACTTGTGCAAATAAACAAATCAAATAGAAAAATTAAGTAAATAATTAAATTAAATAAATTAAACAATTAGATAAAGAATAATAAAAATAAATGTTTTAAACTAATTGAATAAATAAGTAAATTAAGTAAATAAATTAGATAAATAAATAAGATAAATAAATAAAAAATCAAATACAATCACTAAATAAATAAAACCAAAATACAATAAACAAACAAGCTGAATAAATTAAAGAATTAAATCAGATAAATAATAAAACAAATAAATAAAACAATTAAATAAGTTAAAAAATAAATAAAAATAAAGAAAACAAAAATAATAGAAAACATAGAATAAGTAAATGCATAAAACAAAAAAAAATAAAAAACAGAACAAGTAAACAAATAAAACCAA
Source organism: Archaeomysis grebnitzkii (assembly GCA_031471125.1). Classification (NCBI taxonomy): domain Eukaryota; kingdom Metazoa; phylum Arthropoda; class Malacostraca; order Mysida; family Mysidae; genus Archaeomysis; species Archaeomysis grebnitzkii. The sequence continues at coordinate 2,491 of JARUHE010348219.1, read as the reverse complement.
AATATAATACCATAGAATAGGTAAATAAGTATAACAAAAACAGAGAATATAGAATAAGTAATTAAATAAGACCAAAAAATAGAAAACATAGAATAAGTAAGTAAATAAAACAAAAAAATAGAAAACCTAGAATAAGTAGATGAATAAAACAAAAAAATATAACGCATAGAATAAGTAAACAAATAAAACAAAAAAAGAAAACATATAATAAGTAAATAAATAAAACTAAAAAATATAAAAATATAAAATATAGAACAAGTAAAGAAACAAAACCAAAAATATAAAACATAGAATAAGTAAATGAAAAAAATATATAAAAGATAAAACAAGTAAATAAGTAAAACAAAAAATAGAAAATATAGAATAAGTAAATGAATAAAACCAAAAAAACATAGAATCAGTAAATAAATAAAACCAAAAAACATAAAACATAGAATAAATAGATAATAAAAAAAACATAAAACATAGAATAAGTAGATGAATAAAACAACAAAATATAAAGCATAGAATAAGTAAATAAATAATACCAAAAAATAGAAAACATAAAATACATAGATGAATAAAACATAGAATAAAACATAGAATAAGTAAATAAATAAAACAAAAACGAAAAAATAGAATAAGTGAATGAAGAAAAAAAATAGAAAACATAGAATAACTAAATGAATAAAACTAAAAATAAAAAACATAGAATAAGTAAATAAATAAAGCAAAAAATAGAAAATATAGAATAAATAAATGAATAAAACCAAAAAATAGAAAACATAGAATAATTAGATAACAAAACAAAAATATAGAAAACATAGAATAAGTAAATGAATAAAAAAATAGAGAACAGAATAAATAGATGAATAAAAAAATAGAGAACATAGAATAAATAGATGAATAAAAAAATAGAGAACATAGAATAAATACATGAATAAAAAAATAGAATACAAAGAACAAGTAAATGAATAAAATAAAAATAGAAAACATAGAATATGTAAATGAATAAAACAAAAAATAGAAAGTATAGAATAAGTAAATGAACAAAATTAAAAAATAGAAAACATGAATAATTAAGTAAATAAAACAAGAAATAGAAAACATAGATTAAGTAAATAAACAAAACAAAAAATAGAAAACATAGAATGAATAGATGAATAAAACAAAGAAATGGAAAATATAGAATAAATAAATGAAGAAAATAAAAAAATAGAAAACATAGAACAAGTAAATAAATAAAACAAAAAATAGAAAACATAGAATGAATAGATGAATAAAACAAAGAAATAGAAAATATAGAATATGTAAATGAATAAAACAAAAAATAGAAAACAGATTAATTAAATAAATAAAACAAAAAATAGAAAACATACAATGAATAGATGAATAAAACAAAAAAAGAAAACATAGAATAAGTAAATAAATAAAACAAAAATAGAAAACATAGATTAAGTAAATAAATAAACAAAAAAATAGAAAAATATAGAATAAGTAAATAAATAAAACATAAAAAGAGAAAACATAGAATAAGTAAATGAATCAAACAAAAAATATAAAATATAGAATAAGTAAATGAATCAAACAAAAAATAGAAAATATAGAATAAGTAAATGAATAGAACAAAAAAGAGAAAATATAGAATAAGTAAATGAATAAAACAAAAAATAAAAACATAGATTAAGTAAATGAATAAAACAAAAAATAGAAAACATAGAATGAATAGATAAATAATACAAAAAAAAATATATAATAAGCAAATGAATAAAACGAAAAAATAGAAAACATAGTAAATATAAGAAAAAATATAAAACATAGAATAAGTAAATGAATAGAACAAAAAATATAAAACATAGAATAAACAAATAAATAAACAAGAGAATAAATGACAATATTAAAAAGAAAATTATAAAATATTGTTATTGAGGCAACGTAATGGAAGCCTCTGAACAACAGATAAAGAATGCGCCTCAAAGACACCCTTGGCCTTGGGACACTTCAAGGTCACCAGAAGGCCTCAGTTCCTCTCGTCTTTCCAAACTTTTTGGGTGGCTGAGGAGGATTTTTACATGTGGGTGTGGGTGAGTGTTATTTGGGTGGGGGAGTTGTGTAGTGATGAGTGTTTTGGTGTAATGATATATAGCTGAAATGTGGCGCTTCCTTCAAACCGAGGTAAACTTAGCATGGGAGATTTTAAGTAAAGACCACCGGATTGAAGTTCCCAGCAGTAATAGCCTGGAGTGCACTTTAATCATTGATAATGAAACTTGCTTACGCAGAGGTGATCTTCAGATGACCTTTATAACTACATGACTGAATAATCAGAATAAACAGAAATTATTTAAATAAAATAAACAAACAAAACATTTAAAATTTAGCAAAAATCTAAAAAGCATTTCCTCAATGGGCAATCAACGTTGTTTCAATCATTGTTTGAGAGTTGAACTGAGGTTTGTTAAGCAACAAACCAAATATAAACGGTATTAAAACGTTGCATTTTGCAAAACTT
>JARUHE010348208.1:0-10176 GCA_031471125.1 Archaeomysis grebnitzkii | reverse complement strand
ATATATGTGTGTATATATATATATATAATGTATATATATATATATATATATATATATACATATACGTATGTATCAGTGTTAGTGTGCGTATATGAACATATCTATTGGGTATAATTTTGAATTTCTAATTTTATTAAAAAAGTTCAAAGAATGGTCTACTTTGACAATACTTTGCCATGTTATAAAACAATTTAGATAACAGCAAAGCATTGTGTAGAAATGTGAGATTAGCAGGTAAAAATTCTTTTATTAACATTGTAATTTCTTATTATAAGGCAGTAAACAAATGTTATGTTTATTATTATTACTCTGCCAGCACGCAGAATGAGAACATTGTGATATTTATTCCTCAGGAATATTCAAATTGCGAGTAAGAAAGAGAGAAAGAACGTGAACAAGAGAGGAATTTTCTATTGCTGTTCGTGAGAAACTGACCACCTGGTCTGAAGGCGCTTCTTGTAATCAACCTGGCCTGGTTCTTCTTCTCTTTGCTCGACCAACTTCTCAATTATTTTTTCACTACTAAAATGTTTCACAAAATACATCCATGCTTCATTGGACTTTACGCGAGTTTTTTTTATAATTTTATAATTCTTTTCGCGGAATTGTGTTATTAGTTAAACCATGTAAGAGCTTTTCAATGGTTTATTCATTGTCCTAATCAAGTATACAGATCTGCCAACATTTGATGGATGTGCCACTGTTTACATCTACAATTCGCGATAAATGTTTCGCTTGTTTACAAAAATTGAAGTGGTTAAATGTAATTATAAATTCTGCCTAAATCATCAAATTATAATTATATCGTCTGAGAATTTTCAAAGTTCTCAATCACTGCATTTTCTTTCGAGTGAAGAACAAAACATCGGAACCTTTTTTGTGTCCATTGGTTTTATGAGGAGACTTGGCTCAAAATCGGAAGGGTTGTTCAGTTTTTTTTCAATAAACAGCTTTGTTAATCATGATCGTTGCATTACATGATTACAAATATTTGGTGAGTTTTTGTGAAAGTCTTCAACAATTTTTTTTAAAACTCGAAATTTCAATCATTTTAAGTCCTTACATAAACTATTTAGTGAAAAACATGTCATACAATTTGATAGGCAACTTTTTTAAACTTTAAAGACGTGCATATGTCATAGAATATCTTATACATAATTAGAGAGAACCTTTTCGTATGTGCCTGGTATGCTGACGTGGTTTTAGTATATGATGCATTTTTATTAGATTATTAATTGAAAGAACGTTATTTCAAGAAAAAATAATTATTTTAACATTTTTGGTACATTTTTCTTGGGTTCAGTACCCTCTCAACTTACACCAATTGGTATTAGTTGTCTGAAGATGCATCATTAAAGAGATGTACTGTACCAATAACTAAAATATATCTTTCATACCTAACTTAGATGTATACAAAAATATATTTTTGTCTTTTGTTATTATAAAACATTAAAGTTCAATGGCTATAAAAACTAAACTTTTCAGTGTGAACAAAGTGTTTTAAAGTCGTGATCGATGCACTGATAGTTTATAAAAAATAATATAATATTAAATTGTTAAAGTTATCAAAAACTTACACTATGTTTTATTTTCCCCTACCAACAATAAATGATTAATGAAATAATACAAAATATAAACTAGTTTGGTATGAACGTGCTAATTCAATATGAATTTATTTCCATAGTAAATGTTTTAATTTCAAATCCTTTTAATACGAGAGATTACACGACATCTGCTCTATTTTAATGTCAAGTACATTTATTTAAGCATCTGAATATATTCAAGAAATATTAAATTAACACAAGATAGTAAGAATTCCGATACATTTTATTCTGCAAATATTTTTATAAGAAGTCAACATTTATATTTCACTTTTCCATTTCATTGAAAATACAAGCTTAGCCAACCATTATATTGGATTGACAATAGCACAAATGAGGTAATCTCTATGATATTTCAATGTGAGTTACCTCACTTGTGCATATTTCATTGCTTACTTTGACTTAATTTAAATGATTTTAATTGTGTTGAAAATGTGAATAGTTTGTTAATTATAATCTATGAATGAGATTCATAATCAGCTTAGATTACACAATAATTATAATGACCTTTTGTTACTTTAATCTGATAAGTTCGTACTATCCATTCTTCAATGAATTGAATCACTTGTAGTACTTGAGTGAACATTTTTTACAATTAACCAAAATTCATAATTTATTTTTTTTACATTTTTGTTGTGTTTTTCTGAAATTAATTTAAACATTTAGTATTTATGTATAGCAATTATGACAGAACAGATCCAAATCTTAATATATTTGATTCACACATTACGAATAAAATAGCTAAAATCAAATCTTTTTAAAAAAAATAAAATAAGCCACGTTAATGTTTTCATTAGTACAATAAAATAATATGTTGGAAGTTAACTTTAGTTGTTTTTATGTTTAAAGTATTTTCATAAAACAAACTAAACTCATCATATTATCAAAACCTGATTTGCATAATTTATACCATAGATGTTTCTGGAAGCATCCTGTAATTAAACACAGTTTTAATAATAATAAGGGCTTAATATCTCATTATCAAACTGCTAAATGTATAGAATTTAGTGAATGACTTTTGGAATTTTTTTATATTTCTAATTTCTATTTTTTTCTTACAGATTTATTGACAAGAGACGAAGCTTTACTTAAGGATGATTTCTCCATCCCCTTCTTCGCACTGTATGAGAACCTTTTTACGTCTCCTTATCACTTACTCTGACCCAGTGTGTTTTCGTGACTGGACGGAGAACTGATAAGGGCATGTGCAGGTCAAATCTTCGTTGGTCGTCATCAAGATGCTGATCTTCGCCGCAAATTGCAGGGTCAAGTTGGAGACATTTCGTCACTGAGCAAGAAGAATAATCTTTGCCCGGATTTGTTTGTTTAAATAAAGATTTTGTTTCCATAACCCACGTAAAAGATTTTCATCTATTGTTTCATTACAAAAGTATGGCAATTTATCACTTGCATTATAGTTTATCCCAACTATAAGTGATGCTGTTCTCACATGCATGTTCAAAGGTGTGCATCTATGTAAAACTATACAAACTTGGTTTTAATGTGAACCTTAAACAAAATTTTAGTGTGCTCACCCGCAGTTATGATTTCAACATTTTGTTGCAAACTTCAATAAGTAACTTTTCTCACTAAACTATTGAAGTGTTTGGAGGTTTGAAGCATTTCTGATGTTAGAGAAGATATTTTATTTCCATGGCAACAATTGACAAAGAGGAGACATAATTAAAAGTCACATTTAAAAATATGATTCATGTGTAAACATTTTCAACAAGTTCGTGAAGGTTGAAAACTTTTTCTAGGCCATGAGAGAAGTTGCTTGATTAACTCGGGATCCCTTTTTCCTATGCAGACCTCTTCTCTCAATAATAAAATTTACATTAAGTAAAAAAACATTGCAAATAATACTTACCCTGATGAAAAACTAACTAAATATTTTTCTATTATAGCTAAACATTATATATCAATTTTAACATTAATATAAAATAAATCAAAGTCTAATGAACAAGAACAGAGCACCACCTGTAACAAAAACTTAAAATCTATATTCAAGTTTGTGTGCTATACTCACTACTCAGTCCTTTTGTTGAGTCTTGTAAAGAAAAGCCATAAATGTTTAGTCTCAATTTAATCATTTTTTATTAAAATGTATTAAATGTTTTTAAAAATAAAATTTATTAATAAAAATATCTAATTAGTATACCATAAAACGTTCAATTTACTTTTTTTAACCTTTAAGTAAAATGAAATTCAGAAATTTTTCGAAAAAATTAACCAAACAAATTGTTATCACGTTAATATGTTACAATTGAATTGTCATATATGACAACAACGGCATATTAACATAAGAACATTTAATTGTTTGAAAACAATTGATAACAAATAAATAAAACCCAAACCTCATGTAGTAAGACTAACATCACAATCGTTTTAGCCAGTATCTGCTTTTGATTTTAGTTTCAGAAATACCTTTGATGTCCATTGCTGCCTTTTAAAGCATAAACAGTCGAGATTCTAGACAATACATAATACAATTTATGAATTTTATTTTTGGTCGTTATTAATGAATATTCTGCTTATCTCTAAATTAGTTATTTTAAATGTTGTCTTTTTATAGATGTATTACCTTAACATGCAAATCAAAAATGTAATCTTAAATTTTCTTCAACTTTTCTCCATATTTGAATTATTGATTACCAAAATACAAAACATTTCACTGTTTACTTTGGTGGTAATAAGTCTGTCAATGCTGTATTTTAAACCTTGAATGATCTTCATTTCATAAAAAATGAAATATTTTCTCAATAGTTAATTTCTATAGAATATTCAATGCTCATTAGGTACGATTCAGTGCTACGCATTAATAGGTGTGTCCGTATAGTCAAAAAATGTATAAATATTCAGTAGAATTGTTCAATACATTTCTAGATTTTTTTTTCAAATTTATGTTCTGATGGAACCTTTAATAATTTAATAATAATTTAATAATTCTCTAAGAGTTATTTCAAATAAACTTTTCAATAAAAATGTTGGTTAACCATGAATTTAATGATAAAATGTCAGAGTTCTTAAACTGTTAAAATGTCTATTATTTAAAGAAATATATTTTTTGAGGGAAAAAAACTCCTTAAAGGCATGCTACCTAAAATCTCCAGTTCTTTCTTTTGTTTCAATATACTTTTATCAAACCCCTTTAACAAAAATCTTGTTTAACCATTAGTTTAATGATAAACTCCTTTATGAAAGGTATGTTTTAATAAGTATATACTGATTTCACAGAAAAAAATCCTTAATAACACCAGTTTAGAATGTTATGTTTTTAATTTACTTTAACCAAACTTTTTTGTAAAATTAATTTAAGAAAAAATAACAAAACTCAGACAAATCACCCGCTGCCCCAACAACAACAATGGGAGGTCCATTATAGAATCTGGTCTTTCGATTAAAAAAGAATATAGCATTTTCAGTAAGCTTCAAAATGGCAAGTTTGCTAATAACTATAAACTAAAAAATTACAAGTCTGGAATTACATAATATTGATGATGTTAATGTATATGTTTGTTGATATTTTATTTCTTCATTGCTTCTAAAATGTTGTTTGTTATTAAAATTATAATTGTTGTTCCTAACGTTTTTAAAATGTATGTGGATGTACCTGTTCCATGGAATGCACCATAGAAGAGTGGCTTAAGGAAGGGATAATCCACCCCTTCTTTTTGTGAGCTGCTATTACCATTTTTGAAGTGTTTTTTATTAAAATAAATATAATAATTGTTTTTTTTATCATATGAAGAAATTTATTAGTTTTTTAACTTGTCTAAACTTTTTATTGATTTGATGAAAAAGGGTTAGTGTAGCTCAAAGTGTGCGTATCAGTGGCACGAGTTAAAAAATGGTTAGAGACGTTATCAGCTACTTCAACTGCACTTTTGCATTCACAATATGTTTGAAAAATGTTTTTAAACACTTTTGGTATTTATTATATGTTTGAGAAATGTTTTGGAAACACCTTTGGCATTGACAATATGTTCAAGAGATGTTTTTGTGTTCACAATATTTTTGAGAGATGTTTTTGCATTCATAATATGTTTGAGAGATAATTTTTTATTTACAACATGTTTGAGAGGTGTTTTTAAGCACTGTAGATTCTACAAATCTACAGTGTAAATGTGTTTTAGCCTTTCTTGCTCAAAAGGTGATGCAAAATGAGTCTGTTCAGCTTCCAAGCTGTCTTTGGCGGGTGTGGTTTTTGTTGTTTTTAACAAACAAAATTGATCCTGCTCGATAGCTCGCCTTTGGAAGATCGTGAAGAATCTAGGTTATCAAAAACATGTTACCAATAGCAAATAGTAATACTTCTTTCCACTGATGTTCAGTGATTTGCAATACAAAATGAAAGTGCGCACATAAGATTATTTACAAGCCATAAAAGCTACACGAATTGATAAAGGAATGCACAAGTGAATGCAATACTACAAATAGCAAAACCTCCAAAACAACTCTTTGGTCAGATAAAAACACCCATCGTGTAAAAAAGGTAAATATAATTCACACGCGTTTGTTTGGTAATGTTGGAGCCTTACTCATTTTCGTTATATCTACGCCAGGTTCAGGGTATGACATTTTCATACAATAGTGTACGTAGTAGATACTAGCAGCGGACAAGTTGTTTGATTCACCTTGTTGCTTTCCATGGCCTCAAGAATACGTAAGTTATTTGGATGAAACCATACCCGTTTCAATGAGTGTTTAAGAATTACAAAGTGAAAATGCTTGGATTGACTATTGTTTTACCAGGCAGTACTTGTTCGAAAAATAGTTACAAAAATGTTATTGAAAAATAAAGCATTGCATTAGAGTTTAAATGTAATTTTTGCAATTGTTATCGAAAAAGAAATAAATATATACAATCTAAATAGTAAGCTGCATAATTATTTTACAAATACATACAATTTCGTATTCAATGAATTTGTTGATACCAAGTATTGTTTTATACATTTTGTCTAATCTAATAAAGACTGCAAGATTATATGAGTTATATTTATAGTCTATTGTCATTAGATTATCTTGCATGCTGCACTTTTAATAATTTATAGATCGAATTATGAAACAAATGATAATTCAAACCTTACTTCCTATAATACTTAAAAAGTGTCTTGTGATGCAATCGGTAGATAACTGCCATGGCGATGAGCTGAAACCAAAATATTTAAGGCAAGCAAAAAACATTGCTGTTAGTGAGTGAAAGGAAGTTAAAATGTAGGTGTTGTTGCTGTCGTCGTTGTTTCACGTTTTTGATTTTTTTTGTTTAATAGTTGCATCCAAATTTGTTTCACGATTTTGTTTATTACATCCCTCTAACAAACAACACTAAGAGTATACTAATAATAATAATAATAATAAGATAAATTTATTTTATACGGAAAAGTTTATTGAATGAAAATATTCATATTTTTTAGAATTAATCTTATCAAAAGTATTTTTGAAATAATTATGATGTACGTTTTTTTTTTGCAAAAAAATGTGGAATTTCACATTTTTTGCAAAAAATGTACAAAATAATTATTGCAAAATTACTTTTTCATTTTAAAGATAATATTTACAATGTATTACCAAAGATTAAAGATGTAATTGATCTATAGTGTTACTTAACTCAACATCTAGTTGCTAGAAACCTCAAAAATAATTTTGTGTTGTTATCAAAATAATTAAACGCCTTCCACACGATCATGAATTTTTTTATCGTAACAAAAGTGATTGTTTAGCTTTTAAAAATTTCCTTTGCTACTTCGCAGGTTTTTCATATAATCAATAGCTGAGAAAGGAGTGAATCCAGCCTCATGTCATCAAATTCGTTAGAACCAGAATCAGATTTGCTTTTTTAAAATGCATTCTGATACCTATAAGAGGAGTCAGAGGTAAACAGAAATTGAAGACTAATGCTGTATCTCAAATCTCGTTCAGCCTGATCCCAAAAAAATACTGATAATAATCCTATCACAAGGCCTGCATTTAATTATGGTGTTTTTTGTTGATCAACAGTGGGATTTGCTTCTCCAGGTTTTTATCGTTATTGTTGTAAATGTTTTTGTCTTTAAAATAAAATTTCTCTATCAATTATATGAATTTTAAATTAAAAGATTTTGATATCTATCATATTAAAGCAAAACTGTTATTTACACACCCATCAATATGATGCACTTGTAGGATAAAATGTTGCTCACAGATACTGTGTCAGTTTTTCAAACTTAATTGGTAAGCATTTATTATGATAACAGCATATTAGTTGATGGACTCATGATTTTTTACGACTATTTAAACTGTATGCACGAAGACATGGCTGTAGACATCAGCATCTTATTAATATGGAAATACCTTACTGGCTGATAAACCCATAACTTACTTATATAAACGAAGAGGAATCTGCAATTATTTTCTTCAAAAAATCCTACCATAAATTTTGACTATAAATGAAAATTTCAGAAGCATATTCAAAGCTATAAGAATACATCCAACTTTTTTGCATTGCTTTTCCAACTTTATATATATAGTTTCAGTATAGCTACTCACCATCTTACTTAACAAAAAACCGTCTGAATACTACAAAACAATGAGATCTGAGATTACATATAAGTAGTACGGAACCTACAAAAATAAAGAATAGGCCACAACAATTAAAACCTTGTATCAGATGTTTAAACATTCACCCTATATGCAAAAGTTCATACGTCTATTGTATTTGAATTATCACACACACGATAACAACATTCACATATTAAAGTCTCTGTTGTTGTGCTGTACCATAATTATACCAGTTAGGACCAACCGATAGTTCTATAAGTTATACTAGTCCAAGTATAATATTCCATTAAAGAAATGTAAATATTTTTGGAATTATTGGTACACAAATTGCGTTTACAAACAATGTTTAACGTGCATGCCTTTCTTACAAAGTATAAGTGTATTATTTTTTAATTCTGAGAAACGAAATTCTTCTTGTTTCTCAAGAAATACAAAAGTAAATAAATTGGCATTCTCCAACACTGGTGATGAAGTAATTGCATGCCGCACAACTGAGAAAAACAGCCGACAAACCCAAGACACATGAAGCAAACCATTTTTGACAGCAACAACAATACACAACAACATGGGCACAACCCCACAACACACCAAAACATAATAAGCTTATCCACACACAAATAGTCACGGACTACACAAATAACCGGCCACCAAACAAAATACTGAGCACACAAACACCCAACATCAACAAAAACGAACCAACACTCCCACACAACACCCGCAGGACACTAGCACAGCTGAGGGCCATTGGATGTAGACATATCAACTTTGTTATTGAATAAATTGTTTTCACTAAAGTTATAAAAAACGATAAAAAAAACTACACATACACTTCTACTATCAGCAACAAACCACTCTTAACAAAATAGTAAAAAACAATTTATTCAATAACAAAGTTGATATGTCTACATCCAATGTTATTTGTTTAAGCGGGGGATAACGTTGAAACAACGTTATCATATGTTCATACAACGTTGGCTTCAATAATAAATCTAATAACAACGGTTTTGCAAGATATAACATTGTATAAATCTTAGCAGATTTTGAAATAACGTTGTGATAACATTATGACAACATTAAAATGCCCGTTGGTTTATCAACTAAGGGTTAACATAAACTACTTATTCCGAATACTCGTTGAACCTAAGAAATAATTGTTGCGTTTCTATTTTGATAAATTTTGATAATGATGTCAACATTTGTCCAATCAATATTTATTTGATTATCATTAAAAAAGATTTATCAACCATGTCGAATCTAATGAACTGATCAGAGCCATTTTAACACTGGGAATTATACTACAATTTTCTAGTATTTTTTTCAAGTATTTTATCTGGTAACTTTTCGTTTTTTGGATTATTTTGTAGTATTTGTTATTTCTAGAAATGAACAATACTAGGAAGTACTACTAGATTATGAGAACTTCTAGAATGATGCATTTAAATAACCGGTGAAATATTTGCAGATAATTCCCTTGGAACTTCGTGATCTTCTTAAACCTCGAGATGGCAGCGAGTTTCTTGACAGTGTTTGTTGCTAGTGTGTTGGTAGGGTCGGTGTTTGGGAGGTTCGTGGACAACAGCACTGAGTTCGAGCGAACCATGATCATCAACCAGAGAGAGCTCATCAGATTGTTGAACACCCTTCAGTATACCGTCAAAGGTTGCAAGAGTGATTCTGCCGGTGGGTGAAATAAACATATTTTATTTATGAAAATTATTCTTTTTGTTTAAAGTTTTCTACAAATATCGAAACAATTTCAAACTTCAAAGTACGTTAATTTTTGTAATGTGTAATAAAAGTTCTTGAAAATATTGAAATAATTAATAATTTATTAAAAGTAGAATATTTTGAAAATATGACTCAACTTGATTGGATTAAAAATAAAATATCTGTTTTCAATAAATTTTTGTTAACTCTTTTCAAAGTTTTCAAAGTTAATATGAAATTTTATTTTTATTTTTAAATATTCAAAATAGTTCTAATTCTCCATGATCAAATCGATTTATACATTTATTGTTGTATAGTTGTATATATA
>JARUHE010348207.1:0-18250 GCA_031471125.1 Archaeomysis grebnitzkii | reverse complement strand
TATGTATGTGTGTATATATATATACCATTTTTTATACACGCACGAATAAAAATGTGCCAGCAAGCTTGAATGGTTTTACAAATTGGATAACAGTTTAATATATTGCTAATGATTAATTATTTTGATCTTTATGACCAAACAGAAAATTTCATCTTTTGTTAAAATATCTTTATATTTTATTATTATTATTATTGTTTTTATTGTATTAAGACACTATCAAAAAATTGACACGGTTGCTGATTGTCTTTAAGCTGTATGTTGCTTGGTCACTTATTTTTGTTTGTACAGTTAATCACTTTTCTGGATTTATGATCTTTTTTCAAACAAATTCCATTTGACACTCAGTTATGTTGAATTGTTTTTTTTTCAATATTTCTATTGCAAATGATTGTAATAACTTCATTGTAAATTTAAAAAATATTGACAATTGTGTTGTCAACAAACTATTGTAAACATCTGAATAAAAAATTGATATAAAACTATTCTACATAAAAATATATTATGTCCAAATGAAAAAATATGATTCATGTGAAATGTACTTTTAAATTTAAATTTAATCATTCATCTATGATATTATTTTAACATCAAGCTATGACACCATCACTACTCGGCTGATCAGTGGTAACTGGGAATACCAACGAAGGTATCGCTTATATAAACACTGAACAGGACAATGAAGGATTTCCGTAAAGATTGTACAACTACTTTAAAGACCATGAATAAATATTTTTCTTATTTCTTGTTTGTTTATTTTCATTTAAAACTGTTAAAAATCAAGTCAAATTGTTAATCCAGTTTTCAGAAATTGAAAAAGCTCAACAATTTATGAAACTTTGTAAATCTTACGTTACGTTAAACGTGTTCTTGAATAAATTAGTGAAAAAATAATACTTTCATCAATTTGCCACAAATAGAAATTAACAAACGCATGTTTGTTGGTTAACAATGGCACATAAAAAAAACATAAACAAACATAAAAAAAACATAAAAAACATAAACAAACATAAAAAAATCTTAAACAAACATAAACAAACATAAAAAACATAAACAAACATAAAAAAAAACATAAAAAAAAACATAAACAAACATAAAAAACATAAACAAACATAAAAAAAACATAAAAAAACATTAAAAAAACATAAACAAACATAAACAAACATAAAAAACCTAAACAAACATAAAAAACATAAACAAACATAAAAAAAATCATAAAAACATAAACAAACATAAAAAAATCATAAACAAACATAAACAAACATAAAAAAAACATAAACAAACGTTAAAAAAAACATAAAACAACATAAACAAACATAAAAAAACATAAACAAACATAAAAAAAACATAAACAAACATTAAAAAAAACATAAAAAAACATAAACAAACATAAAAAAAACATAAAAAAACATAAAACAACATAAACAAACATAAAAAAACATAAACAAACATAAAAAAACATAAACAAACATTAAAAAAAAACATAAAAAAACATAAACAAACATAAAAAAACATAAACAAACTTTATTTTTCAGTGTGAAGTGGTTTCTCAGCCATTAACGCCAAGGTTCCTAATCTAGTTTTTATTCAGGTCCTTAAATGTTTTACGATCATTTGCACCACTTAAAAAAAATCTTTATTTGTTTAAGGTTGAAGAAGGCTAATTTGAACATTGTTTCTTTTATTTTATTTTTTATTTAATGTCAACAAAAATTTAATATAAAAACAAAAACAATTAGTTAAGGTAAGTTGCCGATATACGTCCACCTATGAATTCAAGTTCATGTATATTATAATACAGTACATTAGGTTTTATTTGTTAGGGTTTAAATAAAAATAAACAAGTTTCTATAGATTTGTTCCCTAAAATGATAGTTTTAATAAACTTACAAATATTTAACTATTTTTAAAAGAGGTGAAGACAAATGTTAAGTTTTTTTATTTTACAGTTTTTTTTTAAGTTCAATTAATCTGTAATCTAGATTTTTGTCTTTTACTGAAACCATTTGTTACCTCTGGTAGATGGATGCCCTATTAATCCAATTTGTTTAAATTACCTTTAGTTTATCAAAAATCGTGCGTAGCTTATAACTATACACTGTTTACAAACTTTAACAAATTTTGAAGGAACCGATTATAATTTGTTTGATATGTTTACGCATTTCGCTGATGGACGCATCTCGGCAACTTATCCTACGTTAATAACTCTATTAACATTCGATAAACATGTATAATATAAAACACAAACGTCAAAAATCCTTTAGATCTTTTAATTTATTAATTTATTTAAAATATATTTATTGATTAACGAAAATGTATATGAATTGATGTTCATCTTCCCTTATGAATTGATATTTTGAAGTCTTCATCACTAAAACCACTTGATAAAGGGATTCCTTTTTTCATGTTTCACTTTTAATATTATTAATTTTTCATATTTCACTTTTAGTATTATTATTTTTCATGTTTTACTTTTAATATTATTATTATTATTCATGTTTTACTTTTAATAATATTATTTTTCATATTTTAGTTTAGATATTATTATTTTTCATGTATTACTTTTAATATTAATTTTTTCATATTTTACTTTTAATATTATTTTTCATGTTTTACTTTTAATATTATTATTGTTCATGTTTTACTTTTAATGTTATTGTTTTTCATATTTGACTTTTAGGGTTATTGCTCTTCTCATTTTACTTTCAATATTATTATTTTTCATGTTTTACTTTTAATATTATTGTTTTTTTATATTTTACTTTTAATATTATTGTTTTTCTCATTTTACTTTTAATATTATTATTTTTCATGTTTTACTTTTAATATTATTATATTTCATGTTTTACTTTTAATATTATTATTATTTTTCATGTTTTACTTTTAATATTATTATTTTTCGTATTTTACTTTTAATATTATTATTATTATTATTCATGTTTTACTTTTAATATTATTATTATTCTTGTTTTGTTTTTAATATTATTATTTTTCATGTTTTACTTTTAATATTATTATTTTTTATGTTTTACTTTTAATATTATTATTTTTCATCTTTTACTTTTTAATATTATTGTTTTCCATGTTTTATCTTTAATAATATTGTTTTTCATGTTTTACTTTTAATATTATTTTTTTCATATTTTACTTTTTAATATATTATTGTTTTCCATGTTTTACCTTTAATATTATTATTATTCATGTTGTACTTTCAATATTATTATTATTTTTCATGTTTTACTTTAATATTATTTGTTTTCATATTTTACTTTCAATGTTATTATTATTTTTCATGTTTTACAAAATTTTAATCTTATTATTTCTCATCTCTTACTTTTAATATTATAATTTTTCATATTTTAATTTTAATATTATTATTTTTCATATTTTAATTTCAATATTATTCTTTTTCATCTTTTACTTTTAATTCTATTATTTTTCATATTTTACTTTAATATTATTATCTTTCATGTTATACTTTTAATATTATTTTTTCATCTTTTACTTTCAATATTATTGTTCATGTTTTTTAATGTTTTTTTTCATGTTTTACTTTTAATATTATTGTTTTTTTTTATATTTTACTTTTAATATTATTAATTTTCATGTTTTACACTACACTGTATGACATAAAACGACATATTTTCCAACAAATTCACCCAGAACGTTGTATAAACTTTAATTTTCAGAAGTCTCTTAAGAGTATACAAATATCTGAGGGTAATGTATTCTTCAGTATCATTATGAAAATTTTAACAAGAAAAGTAGTTGGATATATTATTCAAACGATTTATTTCATTTAATATAACTCAAAAGCTCATTGGAAATTAATTATTTATGAATGACTAATATATTTCTAAATTATACTTAAAATGAAAGATACAATGACAATTTTATATAGGAAGGACTTAGGTGTTACATTATACAACTTATGGCTTAACTGAAACGTGTATTGTTATTTCGCTACGAGTTTGAACTTCATGAACTCATCACCAGCTACCATCCATAAATATTAAACGAATGTTAACTGAATGTTCAGGTCGCATTAATCTAAAGATAGTTTTATGAACAGATAAACATATTTAACAGAGATTGTGGCTGAGTTGATACGAACGCCGCCTGAGGATTAATGCTGCATGCATCAGCAAATCTCACTGGCGCCGCACCGGTTCGAGTTCGCTCCAAGGCCATTTCATTGAGAATTTGAACGTGTCTGTATCCTTAAAATCTCATATGATAAGCTTACGCAGGCTTGCAAGAAGAGATGTTTGTCGGCTTCATTTCCTTAGGCTCCACATCCCTTGATGTGGGTAAAAATAATGATGGCTAAATATGTGAAGCGTTGAGTAGTTTTCATTGAATAGTGTCGATGCTATATAAAAGCTGTAATTATTATTATTATTAATTCTTCGACCAAAAGTTGCTATACAACGTAGCCCCTTAATTGATACGTGTACAGAAGGTGTTGCTCAAGCTTGAAATTAGGACTATTATTCTCTTTCGATTATGTCGTACACAAAGAAGAAGAAATCCAGACCGCAACAGCATTTGGCTCAGACCCCGTTTCGCAAACGGTTCTGGCCCAGGTCCGTTTAAGCTATGGCGTGCCAGAGCACTGGCAAATGCATGAGCCTGGTTCAGGTCCGTTTCGGCTATGGCATGCTGGAGGCCAAGTTATAAATATAGCACTGGCAAACGGACCTGGCCCAGGTCTGTTTTCGCTCTGATAAATGGTGGTATTGGCTCTATAAAGATTTATATATAAGTGTAAATAGGATCATGTAAGTTTGTATTCTTATTATTTATAATTTATCAAATTGCCAATGAATATCCTAACTATTTTTATACGCCTATTAAAAAAAGAAAACAATTGAAAATTTGAAGTGATTTTTATCAACTTAAATGTTGTTTTTTATGCAAGACCTAGGCGCGGATGCACAGAGTCATGCCTCTAAACCAGGGTTGTCCAACCTGCGGCCCACTACTGCATGACTCTCATTACAAGAGGTATTTTTAGGAAAATTATCATATAGCGAATTCAAAGCATACTTGAATGAAGTTGGCAGTAAATATGAAGACGTTGTGTATTTCTCAAAAGTCAGATGGCTCAGTAAAGCAGCAACTTTAAAAAAAATTCAATTATTTTTGCCTGAAGTAAATCAGTTCTTCGAAAAAAAGAAACAAAATCTAGATTTTTTAGAAAATGAAGAATGGTTGAATGATTTGTCTTTCTTTGTAAACATCACTGAAATATTAGCTGAACTTAATTTGCATTTACAGGGAAGATACCAGTTATGTTGCTCAATGTTAGATTTACTAAGAAATTTGAACTTTTCATAGCACAACTAAAAACTGTTAAAATTGTACACTTTCGTAGTCTATCTGAAAGAGACCAAAACTTTTTTGTAAACTATGAAAAGTATACTAAATTATGTGAAGATTTTCTTGAAGAATTTACGATTACATTTTCGGACTTCAAAAAGATCTAAGCTGAGTTGAACTTACTTAGTGATCCATATTTATTTCAATATAATAAAGCCCCAGCCGAATACCAACTTGATCTGATTGAGCTGCAAAGTCGAGAAGGTTTGTAAGCGTTTCATAGAGAACACACACTTCCTTTATTTTATAACAAATTACATTCGTTCAATGAATTCAATCAAATTATAAATTTATCCAGAAAATTGTTATGCATATGGGGCAGTACATACTCTTGCGAGCAGTTCTTTTCAAGCATGAAAAACATTAAAACTGCATAAAGAAATAGGTTGATCGACAGACATTTAGCAAACATTCTTAGAATTAAGAATACATCCTTTGATGAAAATATTGAAAGCATCATGGCTGGAAGACAAAGTCAAAAATCTTATATTTGGTAAGTAAATTTAATGTCTTTTTATGTATATCTATACATGTTGCCGGGGAAAAAATTACAATATTTACCATGTTGAAATAAATTGTATTCACATGGTTTTTCTTTATGTTGTCATTTCTCATTAAATTGTATTTAAATGGTTTTGCGGCCCAGTCTAATAGTTTAGTTTGCAATGCGGCCCATTAAATTAAAAGGTTGGACATCTCTGCTCTAAACATTTAAAACAAAAATATTGTTTTTCAATAGTGAAAAAATACCCTACGTTCCTATATATTTACTAAGTCATTATAGTTAGATATTTATGAATTAAAATAGGACATGTAAACACAAATAACAAAAGAACGTAATGAACAAAGAAAAAAGAAATTTAATATGATTTACTAATTGAAAGATTTAAAAGTTTTTTATTTTTGGACACTTCCACAACACTGACCTCGAGCAAAAAATGAAATTAATTTATTTTAATGAACTTTTGAATGTATATTTACATGTCATTTCTAGTATGTATATCAAATCTTATTTTACTTTTATTTCAAAGATTCACAGTGTAATTTTATTACTTCCTACAAAAGGTCTTCAGCTTTGATTACACTGGGTTCCATCTCATTGTGGTGTTTTTGATAATGAGATGGTTGACACTGTCGCCAAAATGGCCTCAGAGTATACTACGGTTACTACTCTCGAATCAGATTACCTGGAAGAAAAATCACAAATAAGAACTTTCATTCACACACTTTGCGAAAACGCTTGCAGCATTAATGTTCACAATTAATTTTTGGAAAACATCATTAGTGATGTTCAATCTTAGTTTGTTGTGTTGTTGGGCTCTAGAAAATAGGATATTCTTTTGGCACAGCTTCATAGTGGACATGCAAGGTTAAGTTTTCATTAATTCGTATAGGTTTCGTTCCATCTGACTTCTGTCCTGTATGTCCAGGAATAGAGGAATCAGCTCATCTACTTATTATTGATTGTCCGTCATATGCTTGTGTTCGCAGACAACTTCACTTGAACATTTCATCTTTAGGGCTGAGTGACTTCTCTTTTAAATTACTGTTGTCCAGAGGAAGTTTTAGACTTAACATTCAAAGGAAGATATTTGAGACTTTGGTGAATTACTTGATTAATACAAGAAGGTTTGCTCGATACATTTTGGCTGCGATATTAAATATTGGTTGTTTTTATCTTGTTGGAATGTTTTCTGGTTCAGGTTACTCTGTATTGTTTTGTTTCCGACATATCTTGCAATGGTGGAGAGATGACGCTCAAAATATACGCCTGCAGCACTTGTTGTTGGGAATCTCAAGGACTGAAGTTTGAAGAATAATCTATTCTTCAATTAGACCTCAAAAGAAGAAGAAGGAATGAGGAAAACAAAAGAAGAGGAAGAAAAAGAAGTCTGCCAATTACCCCCAGTGCCAGTGGTGTTACATTATTTTTGAAGAAAAAACAAAAAAAATGTATTTATATAAAAGCTATAGTAAATATCTATTACTGAACCTAAGTACTAGTCTGAAAAGGTATGTATGTCATTATTGTTAGATTTGTCATAGTATGTAGCACTGTAGCAGCAGCTAGCAGGACAGTCGGCAGTGTGCTAAAAACAATTTTTGTTTGTCCTTCTATATTTTTAGCAAGTCTTCCATGAAATAACACAAATAAGGGCAGTTGTTTGACCAAATGGCAGTGCATAATTTCAAGTTCTGCACGGGATTAAAGCGTTATTTCATTGACAATTTGACATTTATTCAGTTTTACCTCGTGTTTGGGATTTGAAGAAATGACAACTAAAAATTACCCTACACAATTTGAAAAGTACCCCACATTTATTAATTACTTTTATTTGAATTATGCATTTTGGCTAAAAAAGGGAACATTACAGCAGTGTGCCGATTTTCTTCGTTAAACCCCGGAATTCCAACAATTAATTCAATTTTTCTCCGAGTTTACTAATTTCAACAAAATATTGTACAGCTTCTTAGAAAAACTTGAAATGGGATTCTTTCATAATCAGGGTGCTATTTTTCATTAAAAATTAGCAGTATGACAAAATCTACCTGAAGTTAGTTGCCAAAACAATAAAACAGAATGTTTATTTTTATATTTTCAATAATTATTTTATAAAAATGATTAAACTCATAATTTTTAAGATATTCAAAAAAAATTCTAATCTTTTTTTTTTGTAATTTTTCAATTCCCATAATTTAAAATTTCAAAATTGACACACTGCATTACAGACCCTCACCTAGCTTTGCTCCTCAAATGGTGCATTTTTGGCCAAAAGAGTTTTTATTAACTAACCTTTTAAAACTAATGGTAGACTGAAATTATTTCTGATGCTCAAAGGATTACCCGTTTCTTGATTAGAAATTTACATGAAATACTCTACATATCTTACCTTTTTTATTAAAGAATGCTAAAATCCAAAACACGAGATAAAACTGTACTAATGCCCACAATTTATATAATCGAGAAAATGCACTTTCAGGCACGATAAAGCGTCCTATCAAATAATAATAAATAAACTGAAGAGTTTTATAGAAAAAAATGAAAAGGAGACTAACATCTACCTCTTACAAAACCCAGGCAGCAACTGATCTGAGTGAGGTAACAACTCCGTAAGGGGGTCGACAACAACAACAACAACTCCATAGGGTATAAAATTAACAATTTTTCACAAATAGGCTATCCTTTTGCTTCTCCATTTATAAACCAGTATTTAAGCAAATTTTAACATTATCATGACACACCAAAAAAAACCTAACTTGACTTTACTCCTCAAATGGTTTTTGGTGGCCAAGAAACGCCCTGTAAATAAATATAAACATATGTACTGTTGGGTAAATGTGGTTTTAACATTGTACTTATCGAAATCTAGCAACTTTTAATAATGTGGGGTATTTCTTTGTTTACTAGCAACACAAATCTGCCAAATTACACATTCATATGGGAAATGTTGTGAAAACGCATCTCGTCCGTTGACAGAATGCCATATTTTTTTGTTGGGCTCCAACAACTCTATTTTTCAAGATTGGTCTCCCAATGGATCAATAGTCCAAAATGGAATTTTGGACTATAGTATAAATTTTATCAATTGACAAAGACTCCCTAAATTAACAAATATTTTTATTAACAAAATATGTAAATATCTATCATGTTTTTTTGAAACTAGATAAACAAGATTGTATTTATGTAAATTAATGAGAAAAATTTCAAAAATATATATTCAAGTTGAGTAAAAACCTTTCTAAATTTAAGGACATTTTGTCAATTGACTAATTTATGCTGAAAATCTGCACCTTGAAATTGGGTTTACTTTGAGATTCCTGGATAGTAATTATTTTAAAGTTGTTTCAATCATTAGTTCAGACAATAAACTGTAGACAAAATACCTAGAAATTGTTTATACAATTCAAATGTATATATACTTGGATTAAAGTATGCTTATTATGGCTTGCTCATGAACTCCAACAACTCAACAATCGAGTTTCTGGTACCCTGCTTGACAGCAATATTCTTGAATTGCAGGCGGCAATTTTTTTTAATACCTGAATGTCGAACAGCTCACCCCCAAAAATTCTAAATAACATTTACAGTATATATAGGCTAAATAAGTCATTGATATATAAAACAAACTAAAAATGAAAATTTTAGTATTTTTATATACCCTGAAATTGTCTTTATTATTTTGGCACACTGACATTAAGTGTAGGCTAATGTTTCAAAACTTTAGTTTAGCAAGGACATTGTATCCAACCGTCGGTTGTGATGCCATGCCTGGATGACATTACATTTTCAAACAAGGCTTAGGCTAGGTTTTTTGTGCCTCCATAAACCAGTGTTTAAGCAAATTTTAACATTATTGCGACCCACCAAACAAAACCTTTCCTGACTTTACTCCTCAAATGGTGTTTTTAGCCACCAAAAACCATTTACTACAGATCAATCCATTTAATAATAGAAATTTAATAAGCATTTGAACAGAGGTATTCTAAAAGTGTACCCGGGTTGAACCCAACCAAAAATATTTTCTCCCTCAATCTCTTGACAGTTCAAGCTCAACTTTCAATTTTTAAGCTGATGAACGAGTTACCCGTATAAATTCTCAGTCGATACATATTAAATATGTTTAGATTATAGTTAAGACACTGCCATTCAATTTAATAGAATATTTTTAATTCTAATGAAAAAAATGTTTTTTAATGAACATAGCCAAATTTCTTGGTTAAAGTTTTTGATTAGGCTCATTGTGAATTTATTTAATAAAAACTTCTACATTTTTAATTGCTTTTCAGACAAACTTTCGTGTGACTTATCAATTGGTTTATTTTATTATTCAATGTTTGTATGAATTTCAGAATATCTATAAATTATAGCGATGCAACAAAAAGGCAAGTTCTGGCAGAGTCTAAACTTCCTTCAAAACCAAAGAAACCTCCCAGTGCTTGGAATATTTTTGTTCAAATGGAACATGAAAATTTTCGCTTAAATATTGGACCGAAAGTCACGGATACTAAGCAGACAAGTGAGTACTCTTGTTATATAAAATGTTGTTGATAGTTTATGAATACTATAATCTTGATTATGTGTTTTGTATTCGACAATAAAAAGATTCAGATTGTAATTTCTTGGTCATTCAATCATTATTACTTGTAAATATATTTCAGGCCAGTTGGGTGTCTTGGGACAGAAATGGGCTGCATTAAGCCCGTTAGAAAAGGATGTATACAGAATTAAAGCACAAAAGTATAGAGAATTGCATCAACATCAGTAAGTGAGCTAAAACAAATTACATTCTCCTCGAGCATGCACATTGAAGTTTTATATAAGAGAGTGATTTATATATCATCTATAGTTTTTAAGTTCCATTTATATAGTTAATTATACTTTTTAGCAGAGACATTAGGTGCTGCTGTATAAGCTACTTTTGATTGTTCTTGTTGTTAGTGTTAGAGATTTGTCTAATTGTATTTTTTTAAAAACAGATTAAATGTTTTTATTTTTATTTTAGAGCAATGATCAATTAACATAAAGGAAAGAGATATACATTAGTAACAATATTTGTTGATAAACTTTTTCTAAAACTTGAATTTATTGAAATAACTAGGCTTTTGAGGTGTTTATGGATTTGTATTTTTTAAAAAAAGTAGCCTAGCCATTTTTTTCTTTTTAATTTTAGAGCAATGAGGGTTTAAATAAATGAAAAATATATGCTTTAGGAACAACATTTATAAATTTTGAATATGTTGGGATAGCTAAGATTCTTGGTGGTTATAGACTTGTTGATTTGAGAGCGCAGGTTTGGTCTTGTTTTAATTTTTTTTTCTATTTATAATTTTTTTTTCATATATTGGAAATAAAGTGTACATGAGAAGTTTCAAATATGAATTTTTGATTAAATGACATTTATGATAGGAGTTGTTTTCAATAGTCATGAAACATATGAACCAGCCAGTCAGTGAATTACGAGTTTTAAGTGAGGCAAGGAGTGTAGTTAATATAAGTTTATAAAACAAACTACAGTGCTTGTTGAGAAGGTGAACAATATCTGGTGCATAAATAATTTAATAATTAACTTTTAAAAGGAAAGACTGCAAGGTGTTATCAAAAATGCTGATTGTGCCTAGTAATTAATGATGCACAAACCAGGTAAACTAGCTGGAGAGATGGAAAGATGAAAAAAGCATTGGGATCATATAGAGTGTTTTTATCGAGCGAGTGAAACGGCATTTCGTTCTTGTCGTTGTCCGGACATTCAACAAAAGGCTCAAGTTTCGGTTTTTGCATCAAAATTTCAGGAATAATCATTCAATATGCATACAATAGAATTATTTTTAGATAATTTCAGATTTTTTGTTATTTGAGGTTAAAATGAGGGGGATAACTTGTAAAATATCTCACATTTAACAAAAGGTTCAAGTTTTTATTTTCTTAATAACTTCTTGTTTTTTAATATTTTTGCATCACATTTTCAGAACGGAACAAGAAATATGCTTACAGTAGAATGCAGTAGAATTATTTTTAGATAATTTCGGGTTTTTGTTATTCAAGCTTAAATTGAGGAAAAATAACTTGTAAAATATTTCACATTCAACAAAAGGTTCAAGTTTTTCAGAATTTAACAATAAATATGCATGTATAAATACAATGTAATATAATTTAAAAGAATTTTTTTTTGTTATTGTTATTTTATACGTTTAAAATTTTTTTACAATTGTACATTTAAACTGCCTGACTGTTTTGGCATAACTAGTTTGGAGTATTTGGCATATTTGTGTGGCTATTTAGGCAAAAGCAGGGTTGTCATTTTCTTATTTGAATGTGAGGATGATGAAAGGTAGGTTGAATATGGTGCCAATGTAAAATTTGAAGTGAAGAGATATGTGCATAAAAATGAATCATTATTAAATATCACACAGACTATTGGTGAGCTCTGTCATTTGGTCAGGTTTAATGAGGCTGAGTAATGTATAAATGAAAAGGATCAAAGAGAAGATAAAGTTTTTAAATATTTAATGTACAGCTTAGATTGAGTGAGTGGATCATATGATATGTAAAGGGCTTTGTGAAGGTCCATAGTTATAAATTTATTTATGCAAAGTAAGGTATTTAAAGTAATTTTCTTAGGATTTTACCAGCTATTATACATTCAAGATATATAATATTAAATTTGAACAGGTATGATGAATATCAAATGAAGCTAACTCCAGAAATGAAAAAAGAAGTTATAACTAAAAACAGAGAAATCAAGAACAAAAGGAAAGAAGCTGTAGAACTTGGTAGTCCTAAAAAACCTGCAAGTCCTTTTCATACTTACATACAGACATTGGACAAACATAGCAAAGAAAGAGGGAATTTACCTTATTGGGTAAGAATCGTTTGTTGTTATTATTATTATTAGCTGAGAAACCAATGGTTTACCTATGTATTTTGTTATTATAATAAGTTGAAGTATGATTCCAATCTATCTGGGTTCATATGAAAGTAGTCAACTATTGACATAATTGTGAGCCTATTGAGCACTGGCTTCAATATTGGCAAATTTGAAGAATATGTTGGAGTTTGTGGATAGGCAAACAGACTGGGATTTATTTTATGGAGGTTGAATTCTTGCTAGGATACTGGACCTGATCTCTTCTTTTTACATTGACACCCCGAGTGCTGCACATCTTGTATCTTTCCAATGAAATCTTAGGAAGGACTTGTTTGTGTCATGGCTCCTACTCGTAGCCTGGGTTATATGAGATATAGTTATTGAATCTTAATGCATACATTATTAAGAAAATTAAAGATCAGTCCTTTTATTTTTCCAGTGGTTGAATAATCTTTGACTTGTAGTCACATCATCCTGAATTAGACTAAAATTAATTGTTTTGTTGATATTAGGCATTCCGGGTGCCAGGTGAGCAAGTTCAACCTGATAACATTTTTGCTTACCTGGGTAGTTTTTTAGGAAGTGATAGAGCATCTAGTTCAGAGGTGTATAGATTTTTGAATATTTGCTGATGACTATACGAGAGAACAAACCTTCTCGGGAAGGTCTTAAATGAAAAAGTAGAAATTTTTTATTTCGTTAATTTTTTAAGTCTGTCAGACTGTAATAAAGATTGTACAATCACTTTGAACTTGTTTTTTTGCTCTGTTAGGTTCTGTTCTTCCTAGCTTGAAGGTTCTGAATGCTCACAGGGAATAGTACTGGGTATGGCCTGTTTATTTACATAGTCATTAATTTTTTCATTACAGGATTATGCAAAAAAGAAGTGGGATAGCTTTGACCAGGCAGAAAAGAACAAGATGATTGCAAAATACAACAAAGAAAGGGCACAATTCAAGATAAGTTATAAAGAATGGAAGGAAAAGTGAGTATAAGTATGAAGACCATTCTACTCTTAGAATATTGGAGGCAAATGCATTTGTCTTTACCTTAACTATTATACTAGAGACAAAAAAATCAGACCTCCATACTCAAATATAAAATCAAAATACTTTAAGCAAATCCCATGACACATTCGCAGGCCATGTGAGAGGTGGGAGAATATAGAGGGAGAAAGATTATTTTCTCCTAAAACACTTTCAAGTTATAAAGTATTCAGTCTATACCAAAGTTATTCTTTTTGTCCCTATCAGTTGAAACAATAATCTTTCTCTTCTCCCCACCCTATGACTGGAAATACTGATGCTTATGACTGCAATCACAGCATGTAGCTGAGCAACCATTAACTTTGAGACAAGGTTGTCTCACAAACTCAACCTACATATGTAGTATGTCACACATAAATAATGACCCTAACAATTTGAATATTGGAGCATAAACATCTAAAACCAACCTCAAACAAACATATGATTGCCTGTTCTCCAACAATGGTGAAGTACCACCATTGTTCAGGTTGTATTTACTGGAAATCTGCAGGCTATTAGACACTCAGTAGGTGCAGCAAAGGTAGCCCCGGATATCACTATTAATACATATCCCATCCCTGACATTCCACGATGCAACCGTGGCTAATGCTACCACAACTGTAAACATTATCAAATGAATCTTGTGCACACAACCAGAGAATGTCTCTCTTGCAAGCCAACATAATTCAATGATTATTTGATGTCAATATATAAGACCAGTACCAACATTAGTAGCAGACTAATGTTCAAGTGCATTTGCACTCGTCACACACTTTGGTACGGTGATTACCTTCAAAGAATGATTCACATGTAGATTCATACAATAACTCCGATGTACTATTACATGTCTCTACACACCCTCTCACACATAAAGATAACTCGGGATACGGCTGTAACAAGCATATGATAACCAGACGATTATCATACAACTCTCTCAATGACTGGCCATACCATCTTCAGATGTTTGCTGAGCTACAGTACTAGGATAGTTCAACTTTTCCACAACTCGTAGCAATCCAACTCATTCCAAAAACTAACAAAATCATATGTATGGCACATTGGCATTAGTCTACTAGTATCAATTTAATTACATGTTTGAGCACTATAAGGTCCACTCTTTCCTAGATTATTGGAAGCGAATGTGATGCTATGAAGAACTAACTGCATGATTAACTATTCAGCTATTATAACTACCAATGATGGCAACAACCTTTCTACCAAATACACCTTCTGATATACAGTTAAAGGGTCTAATTTTCTATGAACAACATGGCATTGTAAAAGTCCCCAAAGTATTTTAGATTACAATCAAATTGTCTGATATAGAAGCTATAGTTAGGTGCGACAAACCTGTGTTTTAGAAGACATATTGTGGGATATGCTTCGGAAATGCATTCAGGTCCTCACACCAATCACTGAAACTAAAATAACTATAGGTGAATGCAGGAATAAATTATACATTTTCAGTAAATAGATAATCTCAAAACAATTATGATTTTTTTTAATTAAATACAAATTTTGTGAACTCTTCTTTCAAAATTCAATTTAAGCAATCGGTAGGACATTTACTCCGACCGACAAATATTGATTAATCGAGAAACATTTGGGTTTGTTCGTGAATTAATTGTTATGAAGTTTCTTTATAGATTTAATTTCTTTATTCTTCTCCTTACACCAAGGATGAATAATAGTGTTTTATAATTTATGAAGATTTTTTATTGAAATACTTTTAATGTATTATCTTGTGTACATTATTTGGTAGTCTTAACATTAAGAAATAATTTATGTTTTTGTTCTGTCCTCAGGATGATTGAAGATGGAAAAGGTGATTTCTTCATTGGGCCAAATCCTAAAAAATACACAAAATAGGATGGCTCCTTGACTCGAAGTATTAAAAAAAAAGAAATTAAACTTGAAAACAAAACAAAAAAAGTCTCATCAAATGTTTCATTCAACATCAAAGATACAAATCCTCAGCAAGGAATTAATTATGTAATTTTCACAAAATACTTTACGTACATGTTTGCCAGCTCTCATTCTTTATGCAATTCTCTTTCAATTAAAAATGAAATGGATTTGATTAATTTTATTAATCAAACCGATTTAATTTATCTGCATTTGGAACAAAACTTCAAATATTTAGTAGTACAACATACAAAGAATTCATCAAAGAATCTGCATTTGGAAGAAGACTTCAAATGTTTAGTACAAAAAACTAACAACTTGAGAAATACTATAATTTTAAATTTTTCTAATTTTTCTGAATCAAAAAAAATTATTGATCTTTTGGAGACAAACTTCTACTTAAAATATCTTCTGATATTAAATTTAATTAAGTGTGAATCATCACAAGTATTTAGCCTAAAAAAGTATAATTTTGTTCAACTAAAGATATATTACTTTTTGGAGGAACCTCTTATGTCTACAGAAATGCATTCTTCAACTGATCAAAAAGAACAGAAATTGAAGAAGAATGATACTAAAAGTAATGTCCTTTTTATATATATTTTGTAAATGTTTGTTTTTCGAATTTAGCCAACCAAAAGATTTATTATATTTATATTTTTCTTTAAAAAAAGATTTTTTTATTCGAATTTAGCCAACCTAAAGATTTATTTTATTTATATTTTTGTTTTTATTTAAAAAAAGATTTTCTATTTTTAAAATTTAGGCAACCAAAAGGTTAATTATCTTATACTTTGGAGACAAATTGAATTATAGAAACTTCCAAAATTTTGAATAGTTTCCAAATGTAATTTTGAAAGACAAAAATATTTAGTATCTTATACTTTGAAGACAAATTAAATTATAGAAACTTCCAAAATTTTGAATAGTCCCCAAATGTAATTTTGGAAGACAAAAAATGTTTATTCTTCGTAAATTATATTCATTCAAAAATTGTGCTATGGAAACTTTTCTCTAAATTTATAAACTTATAAAAATGAGCCAGGTTATGAATGAAACACACATTCACCATCCAAGTACTAACCAGATAAATGGTGCTTTAAATTCCATGATAAACGAGAGAAGGTGAGTTCAAGCAAGGCCAGGCTAGGCCAGTGAATTTTGTGGTTCTAAAGAGTATTTTAATACGTTAATTAGTATAAAAGTTTTAAAATGTTTTATTCATTTTTCAGATTTACTGGACTTGTATGTTGAAAGTTGGATTGATCTTTGGAGTTTCATAGAATATTGTTTAAACATGGAAGATGTTTGATTAATTTATAATATGTGAAACTAGTCATAATTATTGTATTCCAATTTTTATAAAATTGAATATACTTTTTAATCTATGATTATTTATCATTTAATTATTCATTTTTTAAACAGTACTATTGCAATTGTTTTCATTTTAAGTTTTATGTTTTTTAATGGTTTGAGTCAAGGTAATTTTTGTATTTTTATAGTTTAAAAACGAAATCATTTTTTTGCTATTAACTGGTGCTAATAAATTTGTTTTAATACAAAATTAATTTCATAAACCTTATTGGAATTTTTAATATAACTATTTTCATTTTATGGGATGTTCTAACTAGATGTGGGGGGCATATAGTGGATTTTTATTGAAATGTTGTGACAAACTCTCTTCCCTGGTTGTTTAGTAAATGCTAATTCCTAAATAAATGTTTAAATATAAAATTAAACACACAGTTACACGAGGTTTACTTTATTTATGAACAATTATTTCTATATATTTCGGTGTCAACTGACATCCTCTTCAGTGGAAAATTGTTTTGATAGATTGCTTTTTATAAAAAATTGATCTATATATATATATATTATAAGGTTAAGGAGAGGCACACTACCGTTAAATACTTATTTAATGACTAAATATACGAACAAAGCATAAATACATATAGAACTCTATGTATTTATGCTACAATCTTCTTTCACCTTGATTTTCTTATAGGTATGAAAGAAAATGATTGTTTACCAGCTAAACCAGCAACCCCAGAATATAAATAATCTGCGTCTTCACTTTGGCAAATTCTTATCTGAAGACTTGCTACAATCTTCTTTCACCTTTATTTTCTTTTAGGTATGAAAGAAAATCATTGTTTGCAACACTAAAAATATGATAAAACTGCGTCTTCATTTTGGTAATTTCTTTTCTCTTTCTCAAGACTTAAGTTTCTCCCTCCGCTACTTATCATTTCGTACTTTTTTCTTTTTTTGAAGTTCGTTAACATTCGCTGGCTCACCGACAAATTTCCCCTTTTCATTAAATTTTGATACTTTTACTCTTATAAATTCCACCTTGAGTTTACTTCAATGACCCTTCCCACGTTCAAGAAACTGCCCTTAGATTCTTCCAAGATCTCTTCTTTTATCATTTTCAATATCAAAACTTAATTTAGCTTATTTCATCTTTTAATCAATCTTCTTTCCATTTTATTAATGGGGAATTATGTTTTGTGCAACTTTTTCCGCCTTCCCTGCGTGCTTATTATAGGCATCAACATGCAGTCGAGACTTTTGGGA
>JARUHE010348196.1:0-10176 GCA_031471125.1 Archaeomysis grebnitzkii | reverse complement strand
GTGTGTGTGTGTGTGTGTGTGTGTGTGTGTGTGTGTGTGTGTGTGTGTGTGTGTGTGTGTGTGTGTGCGTGTGTGTAAGTGTATGTGTGTGTGTATGTGTATGCGTGTGTGTGTGTATCTGTGTGTGTGTCTGTGTGTGAGAGAGAGAGCGAGTGATAGAGCTCAAATGCGGGAGCGTTTATGTATATGTGTATGTGTATTTCTATAAATCAGCGTTTTTGTGTTTTATATATTTGAAAAATTAAGAAACGATGTTAATGCACTGCAGACATTAGTAATCATTTTCAAGATGACAGTGTACGGGAAAAAACATTTCTAGGACAATGCATTATATTTATTTATTAATTATAGTATGACTTATTTAAAGCACAATACATTATATATATTTATTAATTATAGCATGACTAATGTAAATCATATACAGAAGCAAAGCTCAAGTTCATTAAACTTAATATTTCTGTCTTTTTAGTAAACATTTTAACTTTCCAAAATTGTAAAGTTTTACATCTCTAAATAATTATTAAATCTCAAGTCGAATTGAAAATTAAATAACTAATGAAATAATTTATGTTTTTCTCAACGTAGATAAAATAAATATTTTCGAGTTTTGTAAAAGTATGTATTTGAGAATGGAAGATTAATTGTGAGAATTAAGTGAAGGTGACAGCGAAATCAAGAGAATTAAGTGATCGTGATGAGCCAAACTTTCATCGTCTTCGTCAGAATATTTTAATGGAGAAGAATTCTTTTCGTGACTCCGATGATTTATTGTTAAATTGTTCCAAGGTGTGGAATCCATTGTCTTGTTTATTCTTTCGGTTAATTATGTTTGCTTTTTTGTTCTATTCACATCATGGTCTTATGATTCTCATATACTTTGTTTGTGTGCTTCCAACCTAATAAGATTATTAACCATTTACAAACTCATGAAGTTAGTAGTTTATCGTGTTTACTGCCATAGGGTACAATATTTTTGTTACCACGGTTACATGATTGTGGTTACCATAGTTACAGGATTGTGGTTACCATAGTTCCATGATTGTGGTTACCATAGTTACATGATTGTGGTTACCATAGTTAAATGATTGTGGTTACCATAGTTACATGATTATGGACACCGACCTTAAGTGTACAAGCCACTACGCCACGATAAACACTTTAATAAATTGTCCAAATGTCTAAGTGGTTACACACATATTTGAATTTTTATTTCTAAATGTGTGGTTTAGTCCTTGGAGAATATTAGACAATTTTTAAGTGTTTTTTCCAACCCTATTTCTTAATACATGTTTTACTTGTTCTTACTTTCTTTCCCTTACCCTAAGTACGCCTTGAAATTATTCACAACTAACGTCAAGTTTCTATTTTTGATTTAGCTGCAAACAAATGTCAAATTATATCTTAAACTATGTAGATGTCTTTCCTCAAAATTCTCAAAAAAATATAAGTTATGGTAGCGTTTGTTCCTCCAGTGTTGAAAAAAAGAAAAAAATTTCATAATGTCAACGGTGTTTTTCGTTTACTACTTATCTTTGTTTATATAATAAAAAAATAAAAACACATAAACAAGTACAAATATAATTGTTCTCACTTTTGTTTGAATTTGTTCTTATAATATTATTTAATATATTGTAATATTGAGAATCAGTAACTTCAAACTTATTCAAATTTTATAAAAAGTTCAACATTGTTAGTGAAGTTTCTTGATTTTACAATTCTTGTGTAAAGTTTATTCCAACAGTTCTCTTCGACTTGGAGAGTTTGAAAGTTTTTAAAATTATTTTTCAAAACAAATATTTATTTATTTGTTAACAATAATAAGTTTTTCTATGTATTATGGTTCCAATTGGATTTAAAAAAATATTTATTCATTTATTGAACATATTTAATTTGTTTTAATGTTATAATTTTATGTTCAGCTAAAATTAGGAAAACTATTATTGGTTTATTGGAAACAATAAATCAAATTCAATGTTAGAGCTTTAACTAAAATGATGTAAAACTATTTTATTTATTCAGCAATACAATTATTGTTGAAGAAAAATTAAATGAATTATTTGTGAATGGAAAATTACTTTCTTTTTAAAGACTGGTTCAAGTTAGTTCCGTTTTTATGACTGCAAAAACCTAACATTTGTGGACAGTCATGGAATAACAACAAAGAAAAACACTTCAGATTTATTGTATTGTAAGAGATGACAAATTCAAAAAGAATAAAAAATAAATTCGTGAAAATTTTTATGGGAGGTAAAGATCGAACACTAACGACTCCACCATCACCACCACCTCACTCACCACCACCACATCCCCCACCACCACCACCACCACCAAAACCCAAAAAGGTGCCATTATTACAACGATAAAGACCAAAAAAGGAGCCACTCAGATTGGAAGTCAACCTTAATTGTTAATATTCACACTTTTCAGTTTCTTTCACATAATTTGGGTGTTTGTTATTCAAATTTTATTGTTCATGTCTTGAGGATATTTACCAAATTTTATTATTTAAACTTCTTAACCTGTTCTCTTTCACTGTTGCAATTTATACTATTTGTTCTGACGGTTCTAATGTGATAGGAAATGTTTTTTTGACAAAATGTTTCTTTTTTTTAAATTGTCATGACTTTTTATAAATATATTTCGAATATATACTTTGGGTTATAAACAAATTTGAAAATTGAAATAAATTTCCGTATAATCATAATTCATGAAATGTTAATGCCATATGAAAATACATTATACAAATTATTTTATTATTAGATAAATTTTTCATAAAATCCACAATTTTTCATGCTAATATATTTTAGCTACAACTTTTATATTAAGCTTAATATTAAAGCCAATTTAAATATTGAATCTTAATGATATTTTTCATTTTAAAATACTAAAAGCTATAACATGCTTTACAGAAACGCTTAATTTTTGTTCATTAAACATAATGTTTTTAGATTTTTACTGTATCCACCATAAAAAATAAAAAAAAAACACCTAAAACAACCCAACATAAGTAAGCTCCATCAAACAACAATTGCGGACGTATTTCCCAACACCTGTTGGAAAAAGTATCAGGCAGCATTTAATCAAATTATTCACACGTAAGATCTTGGAACAACTGCTTGAAAAAATGTTTTATTTTTTTCTTTCATTAGATTAACTCTTCTTTTTTGTTACTTCTTTGCACGGTATTTCCTTCATTTTATTGTTTGAAACATACAGTACAGTAGTGCGTCTCGTGTAATGTTGAAAACATGATTACTGAGAAACATACAAATGTTAGCTACTATATTAAGCAATTTTAATTAAGCTCATAAATTAAGTATGATTAAACATTAAGTGGGTAGCAGTGCAAAGTCTATTAAATTAAATCTATAGATGGTAAATCTATCCTTGTTTGTAATAAAAACACTTCTTGTCACTTTAAGAAAATTGATTACAGTAAAAAGTTTGAATTCTGTTTACAAAGCTTATATTTTTATACTGGCTTATTGGTTTCATTTGCGTTGATTTAATTGAGGTGGCAACCATTTTATCACCTTGTCTATTTTAACAACTGAATATACTGTAAAAATATAAGAAGAAAATGTGAGAATTAGTTTTTGATACCCATCAAAATGACCTGAGTCAGAGAGAGTTTTTTTCTTGAAAAGCATATCGTATATAATGATGACGTCACGAATTCTAAAGCTGAATAAAATTAAATAAATACTTTTTACGCTTGAATAGTTCAATTTATTTTCAGAAGTCTTTGAATTTGAATCGTTGGGAAAAACACGAAAAAGATTTAGTAAATTAAATTATCCAGAAAATACATCAACTACTATATTCAAATAGCAAAACCAATTTATCATATGATTGGATTATCTTATTAGATATAAACATAATTGAAGCGTATCGTTAAATTTATGTTTATTTTAAATGACTAAATTTCATAAGTTAAATATTTTCAAAATGTCTATGATGTAAAAATGTTGTTAAAACTAAACACTTTTTTAAGACCACTCCAACTTATGTAAGTTTTTGTAATTTTCATTTAAGATAATGTTTTCTGTAAAAATATTGAACTTTGGTCAATAACCATTCAATTTCAATGGTTATAAAAACTAGACTTTCCTTTGTGTTAACGGAACTGTTATGTGTATAGAGTAAACTTAGAAACTTTATATGTAAACTTAGAAACTTTATATGTAAACTTTAAACTTGAAAAGTAAACTTAGATACAACGACATTGTTAACTTAGGAGATCTAATGCATCAACTTATGTCCAATCATGCCTTAATGAAACCCTTATTTCAATAGACTCTTAGGCCTTAGGCCTTCACATCCTGTCGGGTTTTTTTGAATAAGAAAACAAAAATAATATTTTAAATAATTTGCTTCATATAGGCATAATTTGAAACCTGACTGTCATATAAAATTGTCTGTTTTTAAAGTGGTTACAATTAAAAGGTGTCTTATTATTTTATTATTTGGCGGGCATTAATGTTAAGAAGTTTTTCAACACCTGCCCTCAGCCCTCCAGAGCTCGCTTTTTTAATCACAGTTAACAATTGAGCATCCCCATCGATAGGACTAAAAAATTCCTCCACACTAATGCCCGAAAAATCTTAAACTAGTGTTGACCATAGAGTGATTCATCTTTGTACTTAGTGCGTTAATCATACGTAAAACGACTATTTTGGGCTGATGTTTGCCAACATAAAAATAATAACAAAAACTTCTATAAATATAATGTATAGCAAAGCAGGCATAAAAGCGTGAATTGGTTTTGTAAGAAGAACATTTATAAAAACATTGTGGCGTCTCAATGAGATTAAAGATACAATATTTAATACCTACTTATCATTGTGAACTGCTGTACATCATACAATACTCGTGTACAAATTGTGCAGGTATATCAACATACAAACATACAAACATTCTATCTTTATGCCGCGATGTTGTTTTTTTATATGTGAGAATATTTTTTAGAAGATAAAGATCATTTAAAAAAACTAATTATTAAAATCAATTAAATTGTTTGATTAATTTGTTTACATTTTTTTAAAGAAAGCAACCGTTATAAAACCAAAACAGTTTAGTTAATTTATTATTATTTCTCCAATCATCACCTCTATAAAATATATAAAATAAAAATTAGCTCCTTATTTTTTCCAATATACTTATATATATACATATCTTTATGAATAGTCTATATCGTATTTCATAGAAATAATTATAATCAATCTTATTTATAACGTTATAAACAGAATATCATAATTACATGACTTAGCCAACGGCAAGGTTATATTATCTCTTTGAAATAATTATTACCTTCATAATTTACGAGCAAAAATGTCATAAGATCTTTTTCTCTGCCTACAGGTTATTAATTTCAATCTTTGTTACATTGTTGGTTGATAAATTATTGAGTTTGTTTAACATTTCAATTCTATTTTTGTTCCTTCTCAAAACTAAGTTTGAGAAACACATTTTAATTTAAGGAATGTTTCTTTTGTCATTGATGTCAATACTAATTTGTGATAATCTAAACTTAATTTCATTTAGGTATGAAATTTTTTTTTTATGAAAATGTTAACTGATAGAACTACAACTTTAAAAAACTTTGTGAAAAAAAACTATGACAGTTTTATGAAATAATTTATAAAAAAAACACAAGATCTTTTACACATTATTGTTACAATAATTGTTAAAAATGTTTCTGTAAAGTGAGGCTTCATCAACCATATGGAAAAAAGACAACCATTTTAACTCAAATACAACAATTACATTTGTAGAGTAAGAAAAAATTACAAACGTACGAACATTTAGAAAATCAAAGTTCATAACAAAAATATATTCAGAAGCAAAAATATTTTTTTTAAAGAAGAAACGTAATTATTGAAGCGACTTCGTGTACG
Source organism: Archaeomysis grebnitzkii (assembly GCA_031471125.1). Taxonomy (NCBI): domain Eukaryota; kingdom Metazoa; phylum Arthropoda; class Malacostraca; order Mysida; family Mysidae; genus Archaeomysis; species Archaeomysis grebnitzkii. The sequence continues at coordinate 4,279 of JARUHE010348196.1, read as the reverse complement.
GCAATGTAATTAGGGATGGAATGGTTATTAAATTGTTCAAAAGTAAAGAATTACATCTTTATGTTAGACAACAAACGATTATTTCCGCTCGGTGGCAAAGGTTTAATTTGTAATTTTGATAAACAGTTGACATGTAACTCCAACGAGGTCTTATGCAATAATTATTTTTACTCGTCTCTAATATTCCTAATTACAATCTTGGACTCGTGTATAATATTGATAGATTATGTCGTGTTGGTTGTTTTGTTCATTCTTTTTGTTGTCTTTGCTAACATAAACAAGAGCGTTATTGCCATGCCTAGGTCAATATTTCGATGCAAGTCATTGTAAACAATGTTTTAATTTAGCTAATCTGTCTACGGTATAGCACATTTAACGTCAAGTATGAACGGCTTAGAATATAAAATTAATTAAGTTTAAATATATAAGCAATATATTACACAATATAAACAATATATTACACAATATAAACAATATATACAATATGTTACACAATATAAACAATATATTACATAATATAAATCACAATGTATGGTCTTAGCTTAAATTGTCTTGTATGTACAGAAATCTAATTGTGTATTAAAGTTGGATTCATGAAACAAATAACATAACACGATTATACATTATTTATACGTCAATGATGTATGTAAGCCACGTTTTTTCTTAAATTAGGGAATCATATTTTATCAAGCAGAATTTATTGAATGCAAACCTCAGCATAAGTTCATTTTAATTATAAGACTTCAAGCAAGAACAAGTTTTAATATCGTCTAATTATTACTTACGCAAAACTTTGTTTTCCTAGTTTTTGCTACTTATACTAAGAGTAGATGTTATATAAATAGATAGGGAATGTTACCTACCAAACAATTTATTAACTCATTATTGCATTTAGTTAATTATTTGAAGAGATAATTATCAATAAAAAAAAACTTAAGATCAGAATGTCAAACATAATGAAATGAAAAGTAGAACACTTATTGGTAAGACTAATATGTTTTTTTTACAATATATATATAAACCTAATAACTTAATTTTTGGCAGGTACATTACCTCCAAATACAGTTCTTAACAGAAATGATTTTCAAAAGCAAATGCAATTAAAGGGTAAATTATTTGGAGAGGTTAATTACAGAGTAGATTGTTAATTACAGGTATAATCTTTGCCTGCATAACTATAATTTTTGATTTAACATCAAGGAATCGGCATACAAATTGCACGTTGCTTACCAGATTACTTTTGAGAATACTTTAAAAAATGATTTGTTAAGACAATTACTTTTAATCTATTAATTATGCTTTGATTATTTTTCAAGAAATGTATTATTTAAATTATTTTTAAAGGTATTAATATTATCATAATAAGACTGCCAAGAAAAATAAATAAAACGTGTTGAGTTTTCATTAAAATTAAAGACTAACAATTAGCATTTATTTAATAACTAAATTAGTGTTGGTGCTGAAGGCAGTTACACTGTTCTTTAATAAATCAGATCTCAGCACTAGATCACCACATTCTATTCAAAAAAGAAATTCAGTCAAAGAGGGAGTATTAGCAATTGGTAAAATAAAGGTGTGTGGAAGAAAGTACTGTACTTGCCTAAGTAAAAATTATAACTACCGTATACATTATGAAAAAATAAAGTTTAAACCCCGCGGTGATAAATAAAACTTGAGTATATTAAGTATGAAAGTTTATTTATATATTCTAAAGAAATTTAAAGATGTGCAAGCTTTTTCACAAGTAACTACGGAGAGCGTATTTATATTTTCATAACTATCAACGTTGTTCTGTTTGATTGAAATAACGAAAACTTCTCACTTAATAATTACTTGAATAAATTACATATTTAACAAGTATACGAGCATCGTAAGAGATCAATGTTTTAAATGGTAATTTAAAGTGAAAAAAGGATCAACTGAAAAAGTGTAAATGTGAGGTAAGGACAGGTCAAAGAAAGTAATTAGATTTCATTTCACTCCATAGTCAAGCTATTCTAATTATTTTTTGTTAGACGAGAAACCAAAAATTTAATTTCGAATGTTTTTGTGAGATTTCTTTTTGATTAGATTGCCTAAATTCTTATTTCTAAGGCTTAAATATTTAATTTGGACCTTTTCAAAAGAGATTTTGGAGAATAAAAGCAATTAATAAAATGTTTTGAAATTGTTAAATCGACTTTACAAGGATTAGGTTCAGATAACAAAAATTGTGAAAAAATGTAATCGTTTTATAAAACATTTCGTAATTTGTGATGAAATGAATTGTTTTAAGTTTTGTTCCAATACATTCGAGTATTGCTCGCCTTCTTAGGCACGTGGGTTGTGCTTGGACGTGGATCCTATGCATGTGGGCTGTGCATGGGCGTGGATCCCAGGGTGGGCGTCCATTATGAGAGATGGGCGTGACGTGGTCTGCACGGGCGGTGCAGATCTGGTTCCCGACTGCCACCTGCAGCAGTTCGCTCAACCCTTTGAAGCCTGCAAATGATATCATAAGGACTGGAATACAATCAAATTGGTATTGGAGAACAACCCATTTCCGCTTCAGAATCTTTTATAAATTGGTCATCAAAGGGTTAGACCATTAATGCCTCATAAATTATGTCATAAGGACTAAAATACATTAAAGTTGTGTTCAACAACAACCTTTATTGCTTTTCTCGAACTTTACCATTCGTGTACAGATGGAGCCACTTCAATTGTTTTAAATAATTCCTGACTATGCTTCCCATCTTCATTGTTTAGTTATTGCAAGGTTTGATTCAACTTATCTCTAACAATGTCTGATTTGTTTAGTTGGTTGTACATATTTATTTCAGTAGTTGATCGTTTTTATTTTGTTTTTCAAAAAATATTTTTATATTTTGTTTTGATGAAAAGTAGTAGATCAAGAAAATAACCCAAAACAAACTTATATAGAAATATTTGCGCATCAAATAACAATTTATTTTATTAAACTTCGAGGTAGAAAAGTTGAGAATATTTTTGGAACTTTTTTCACTTCATTGAAAGTTGATACAAATGGTTCACTGAAATTACATTAAATATTTAGTTTATAGTTACAATAAGAAAATATTTTGACCTTTCAACAAAAAAAAACATTTTAAATTATTGTATAGCAATACTTTTTTTATTGTTTTATGCAAAAGAAATATTTTTAAAATACTTTTTTTTCATTTGTATCATTAATCGTCATCCTTACTTTGGATCATTTTATGGAAACAAAATCTATGTTAATTATAAGTAAGAAAATATGTTTTTCATTAGAACAGTTAAGCACATTCACTTTTCATCTTGTTCATCAACATGTAATGAATACAATAACATAGGAACATATAAAATAATTAATGGAATCTTTCAACCAAGCTCGTTATAGCTTTTATGAAATAATAATTAAAAAAATATTTCCAATATTTAATTTATTGCTGACGATTCGGAGTTCCTAGAATAAATAAAGAATAAATTATGGATTACCAGAGAGAATACATGGGTGGTAAGTGAGGAGTAGAGGTTTATTTATTGTTTTATAGTTTATTTATTTTGTAAACAATTCAATAAAATCTTATCTTTCTTATTTAATTATTGTTAGGCCTACACCAACATAAGGATTTCAACGGAGCTCATGAACAACCACGCTTGTGATACCTTATGGTTTGTTTGTAGCCCACCTTATGGTCTTATGTTCAGGACACAACCACGACTCGATTACTTTTACATTTAAGTTATCTTTTAATTTAGGTTTAACATATTTTTGCTAATAAATAATAATTGAGGATTTGTGATTATCATTGAATATACAAATTTACACATACAGTATTTTTTATCAACGATTTTACTTATACTTTTATGCAAAAATAAATATACAAAATAATTATCTATATGCTTCACTGTAACACGTTTCTAGAAGCATCTCAAAAATATGAAGAGCAGTCTCGTGTTTTAAAACTTCCTTAAACAGAAAAAATTCTTCTTTCATTTCTTTAACAAATTACCATTAATTTAATAAATGAAGATTTCCTTCCATTAACCAAACAAACAAACCTATAAGCTGATGTGAACGCAAAAAATGTTTCGTCCACAATATCTGACCATCCTCAAGAGATATCTCAGCAGGACAGACATTTGAATTAGAAGAACAAGTATAAGTGAATGGATATTTATGTATATGACTTGTTTAATGTTCGTTGCTATCGTTTTCTACATCTTTATATTATAATGCTAAGCATTCTTAATTATTCAAATGACAAAGCTACATGGTAATAAAAAACAGTTTTAA
>JARUHE010348185.1:0-10176 GCA_031471125.1 Archaeomysis grebnitzkii | reverse complement strand
TGAAATAAAAGTTGTTTATTAAAAAATTGATTTATTTTTATGTCAATTACCAAAACTTTTGCATATTTTTGCAAGCTTCTTTTTTATCCTTTTATCAGACTTATTTTGTATAATTTTATTAAATTTCTGCTGGTTACGTTTCTTTGTTGTGAGATTTCTAAAAACAAAACCTATTTTCTATCACTTAAATTATTGTATTTACATTTAATTAAAATTTAAACTTTCATTAAAACCAAAATAAATATAATCAAGAGATCCAGCAGTTATATAATTGATGACAAATGTATGTGCATGAGCATCCATCCCCTCTCCCACAAAAATATTTCGAAAATAAAAAATAATGTTTCGAAAATAAAAAAAATAATATTTCGAAAAAAAAAATGATTTTGCGAAAAATTCAAAATGGCGAATCTTCCTTCGACCTTGACCCTGAACAACGCTACTCTTGAGTTTTTTGTGTCAAGTAATTTCCCGCAATTTGACTTTCTTTTGTTTTCATTTATTTTCTTCTTCTTTGTTTTCAATTTTGTTGTTATTTTCTTTTGTTTTCTTTTATGTTGTTACTTTATTTTGTTTTCTTTATCTTTGTTTTCATCTTTGTTGTTATTTTCTTTTGTTTTCTTTGTCTTTGTTTTCGTTTTTGTTGTTACTTACTTTTGTTTTCATTTATGTTAGTACTTTCTTTTGTTTTATTTCTCTTGTCTTCTTTTGTTTTTTCTTTTTGTCATTTTCTTTTTCTATTGTTAGTCTGTTTTTCAATTTCTTCTTGTTTATCTTTTTGTTTTCTCTTTCTATGGTTATTCTTTGGTCTGTGCATGTCTTTGTTATTGTTTTCTTTTTAGTTTTATATTTATGTTGTTTTCGTTTTTATCTCGAGCATTATTCTTTGTTTTAGTTGTGGTGTGTTTTGTTTTGTTTGTTTGCTTGCTCATTTGTTGTTTTCCTTTATGTTGTTCTTTTAATAGTTTTTTTTAGTTTTTTTTCCAATTCAATGTTTATTTTGTTTGTTTTTGTTGATTTTTGTTCATTTGTTTACAGTATAATGTCATTTTTCATTGCATGCGTTATTTCTTCAATTTATTTAAATTCAAATAAATTGTTTAGACAAAATCATCTTTAATGTATTAAATAAATATGTAAAACAAAATTGCAAAGTGCCATTTATTTTGCATCGAGTTTTGCAACTCGGTCTGCGATTTTAAAGGTACCCTCCCATTGCTCATTGCAACACAGCCAGCCGCTGAATCCCCTTCACAACTCGCGTCCCTCCTCCAATATTTCCCCTCCTTCAGGGGGTTACCCTCACTCCCCCTCTCTAAAGCCGCCACGACTCGCATTTCACGCGGCTCCGTTTGTTCGTCACGAGAATCGAAAAAGTTTTCGAAAACAAACATTTTTTTTTATGTTTTAAGGATTTTTTTTTCTCGTCGAAACCTTCTTCGAATATTTCGACTTTTTTGTTTCTTTCAAATTTTATCGAATTTTTGTTGATTATTTTTGAGGGAAATTTAAAAAATTGATTTTGTGTTAAAATATCTTTTGTTTGAATTAATATTAATTATATTTATTTAATTATTTTTTTAATGAGGTTTCAATTTTATTTGTAACTTTCATGAAATCAAAACAACTTTAACTAAAAGTAACAGTTTTGTAAATACAAAATCTGGCGAGTTTTTATTTATTTCCATGAAAGTGTAAATAATAAAAATAAATAATAATAATAGTTGTTAATAATAATTGTTAATAATAATTGTTAATAATAATTGTTAATAATAATTATTAATAATAATTATTAATAATTAATAATAATAATAAATAATACAGTTTTGTTAATATTTTTTTTTAACTTGCTTAACAGTTTAAATGTGTTGCTTTATTTTCAAATTTTTAATTATAATTTTTTTGTCATTTATATGCATTTTTGGAATTTAAAAACAAAATTAAAAACATGAAAATTAAAAAAAAAACACAGTTAAACTGAAAACAAAATTTAATTTCACAAAATACCAAAAAACTTCCCAATTTAATTGAGTTTTCTTCTCCACAAAAATATTTCGCAAACTTTCGATTTAATTTGAAGATGTTTCACAATTTTTCTTTAGTTTTTTAATTCATTTTATTTTGTGTCAAACGAACCATTTCGACTTGGCTGAAAGCCAATTTATTAAGTCACTCTCACTTCCTGGACTTCATTGGTGGCTTAAAGTATGAATTATTACATGATAAGTTGAGACAATATATTGATAATATTTTCCTGGAATCTGCATGGATATTGTAGATGGATTTAAGAGAAGTGTGGTTGGGTGCGTGCGTTTGTTTGTATATCATTGTATGAACAACTAGGCTATATTAAACTATAGGCTTATTCAATTGGAAAATTGTAGATAAAGTAGGTAGTGGTACAAAAATAAAAATGTTAGATGTTATTATAAAACTAAAAGACAAAAACTAACAAATTAAATGGTAAAGAATTAATTCAATTGTTTGAAATTTCTTAATAATAATTTTACACAAGAGACAAAATGAATTTCAATTTCTTTCACAACAACGAAATGGTTCGACATGAATGTTGCAAATCTGTTCGGAATTCCATTCATCCAAACTCGTTCGCTTGCATCCGAGTAAAGCGAACTTTAAGTCCAACTATTTGGCGACCTTGTTCCACTTCTTTACCAGATCCATAATTTCTACTTTCGTCAGTGTTGGTTTTTTTCTTTTTTTGTCTTTACTATTTTATTAAATGTTAATACTTTATTTCAAAACAGTGATGATAACAATGAAGGAACATAATAATTACATAATATTTACATAATATTTACATAATAATTACATAATAATTACATAATATTTACATAATGAAAATCTTAACTTGGTATTCGTATAACAAAGTTTTGCAAAAATAAAGTCCTGTTGCTTATTAACAAAAAAGCTATTGGTTAACCCTTTAACGCCTGAATTATTATTACCCTAAGGTTTACAATACAACTATATTTACATTGAAAATAACCCTACAACCGGCACTGTTTTGTCCCTACAGGCGTTAAAGGGTTAAATAGTGGTTTTACCAATGTTTTTGTTAGTAATTTTTTTTGCATATATTTTACTAGATAATGAAACACTCGATTGGATCACCGTAGTTTTCTCCTATTTTTATTTTACCTAAACACGTTCTTTCCTGTTTTGAATCGAGTTAGCTGGAAGTTTTTGTTCGATTATATCATTATTATCATTAAATTATTTTGTAAATGGTTCTAATTATCATTGGTTGGACCTAATTCTATCAACATGACAAAATTATTTGTTGTAATTAATCTAGGCAATAAGTTCAAGAACTTATTTCACAAAACATGATGTGTTGGCCATTTAATTTTAGAAATATTTGTTTTTGTTTTGTTTTTTGTTTTTTTGGCTAACTTTTAGGTCAAGTATAGTCAAAATTGACATAAAATTGACTAACCTTTGTTAACAGTGCACATTTTTTGTTGATGCAACCAGCTTTCTTGTAATTTGTTGATTAAATCACAATTAGGTTGATTGAAAATGTGCTCTGTAAACAAAGGTTAGTCAAAATTGACATCATCAAATTGACTATCTTAGACAGAAAAGTTAGTCAAGTGTTTTCAATGTGGGTACGAACACTTTTGGCTGGGTTTGATATATTAATTTAAAGTGTTTTAATTAATTTTGTAACCATTGTATTGTCATTTCCCGATCAAATAAATGGATTTATTGTCTATCAAAATCATAAAATAATTATTCGATCCAATTGCAGTTTTTATGAAATCCTAAACATCATTTTTATTTTACTATAAATTATCGTTTTTTTATCGACGAAGTTTAAAGTTTAATCAACAAAACTTACAACTAATAAGCTATTCAATCTAACCTGTTGAAAATATAAAACAATTAATTAAACTAGTTATAACAATAATTGAAACCATTTTTGATTCAACATACCGATACCAACTTCAATATTGATAATAGTAACAACAATTATCTTAATTATATTTATTATTAATTAAATTGTAAAAAATGACAATTTATCTGGTCTGTTATCGTTGAAATAATTATGTTTTATTTAACCACTTTAACGCAATTTAATTGGAAATTAAATTGCAATCTTACTCGTTTTTGTTAGACAATTTTTCTTTATTGAAATGTTAGACTTGTTGAAATTTTTATTTCTTTTTTAATTAATATATCTTGTATAAAAGTAAATGTATTATAGACTCGAAAACTATTTAACTGACATTTTTGAAAATAACTAAATTTTAAGCGTATAGGGATAGCTACAATGCGGTTAAGGGGGCACAACCCCCGTGAATATTTATTTAATCCTAAGAATGTAAAAATTATTTAAGATCAAAATTAATTCAATGGATTTCCTGAGAACTACCATACGAATTCCAGGCATACAGATGATTAGGTTTCGTGAAGGTGACGGAAATTTCAAACTTTTTTTAGAAGATGGAAGATGTAATGACTCAATTTACAACATATTTCTGCTAGTAATAATATTCATATTAGTCTATTATGCTATGTTATTATTAAGATATTATGTTATTATTTATGTTATTATTATGATATTATGTTATTATTATGATATTATGTTATTATTATGATATTATGTTATTATTATTTATGTTATGCTATTATTTATGTTCGTTTTATCAAAATCGGTATTTCATGATTTTCTTTACTCGAGAAAGTTAAGAATTATAAAACGTTTTATAATGTACGTCATGCCTGAAGCAACCTTAATTTTATCTATCAAATTCTTTGCATATTGAAACAATGTAATTAGTTTGTGAAATAATTTAAAAGTTATTTTGAATCTTTGTTGTTTAAGGATAATTCGTTCATTCAATTCGTGTTTAAAAGTTAACATTGAGGCAAATAAAAATATCTTGGAAGTCGATCCATTAAAAAGACAAAAAACATTTAATTAAGAAATAATTTCTTTCTCCTTACAATAAAGATGAACAAACGACCAAAATTAATCTGGCTGAAGATGGGGATTATTTTATTGTTTGTTTGTTTGTTTGACCTGATTTTTGTGAAGATTTTCGTGGCATGGATTTTGCAACCACCTCATCACATCATGGCATCTCTTCACATCATGGCATTTCATCACATCATGGCATCTCTTCACATGACATCTAATTACATCATGGCATTTCTTCAAATGGCATCGCATCAAATCATGGCATCCCTCCACATCATGGCATCTCTTCACATCATGACATCCTTTTACATCATGGCATCTCTTCACATCATAGCATCTCATCACATCATGGCATCTCTTTACATCATGGTATCTCATCACATCATGGCATCTCTTTACATCATGGTATCTCATCACATCATGGCATCTCTTCACATGACATCTAATTACATCATGACATTTCTTCAAATGGCATCGCATCAAGTCATGGCATCCCTTCACATCATGGCATCTTTTCACATCATGACATCCCTTCACATCATGGCATCTCATCACATCATGGCATCTCATCACATGGCATCTCATCACATGTCATCACATCATAGCATCCCTTCCCATTATGGCATCTCATTAGATCATGGCATCTCTTCAAATCATGGCAACTTTTCACATTATGGCATCCCTTCACATTATGGCATCCCTTAACATCATGGCATCCCTTCACATGTCATAATAATCCCATCATTGCATCCCTTCCCATCATTGCATCCCTTCACATCATTGCATCCCTTCACATCATGGCATCTGTTCACATCATGGCATCTATTCACATCCTGGTATCTATTCACATCCTGGCATCTCATTATATCATGGCATCTCATTATATCATGGCATCTCATTACATCATAGCATCTCTTCAAATCATGGCATCTTTTCACATTATGGCATCCCTTCACATCATGGCATCTCATTACATCATGACATCCCTTCACATCATGGCATATCATTATATCATGGCATCTTTTCACATCATGGAATCTCATCACATCATGGTATCCCTTCACATTGAGTCTGCTACAAACTATTCTTGGAGAATTTTAACTAGGCTGTGTTCTATTAACATTTCGTATGCTAAGGTTACCTCGGCTTAAAGGAAGCTCCATATGTCGGTTGCATATTCTTAGGGTACACGTTACTTCTTGTAGGTAATAGTAATACCTAAATATGTGAAGGATCGAAGATTCTAAATGTACGTAAATATCTTTATATAACCCAAAGCTATTTTATAACCCAAAGAAGTTGGGCAAAATCATTGAATGAAACCATCAGCTTTTTTAATTAATATTCACCCCCAAATTCTACTACATGTTTCCTAAGCGTGGTTACCTATTATCGTGACACATTGGGGAATCATTATTGATTGATCAATATTCTTTTCCTGGAAGGGACAACCATAACCCTTCAACTTTAAAGGATGGACACCTTTAGTGACAAATTTACTGAGCTGGCGATGCTGTAGTACAAACCAAAGTCAAGAGTACTTGAAGGACTGAGAGGCAAAGTATACCAAGTGGTATAATAACTCCATTGGCTGAGAGGCAAAATACGATTATTAGTAGTAACTCCATTGAAAATGGTCTTCTTTGCCTCTCAGACGCCCAATTGCTTTAGTTTCAAATCTCAGCCATAAAATATAATGTGATATGATTTTGACTGAATCACAAGAAAGTTGATTGAATCAACACTATTAACAAAAAATAGTCAATGTTATTATGTCAATTTTGACTATCATAGCATAAAAGTTAGTCATGAATTTTCAGTGTTGACCTTGAGATAATTGTAAGACGAAATTGAATCCACGCTTGAAATTTTTAATGAGTGATTCTACATATAGTTACGTCATCACAATTTAATCGAATGGATAAAATTTCCCACGATTTACATTTGCTTTTATTTGTTGTTTGTTTTTAATGGTCTGTTCATTTAATGCTAATGTTTTTATTGATTTGTTTAAATTAGTTACGGATAATAATCATAACAATAATAATCTTTGTTTTGATTATTTTACTTTTAATCATTCATTCATTTTTTTCTTTATAATTGCTTTAATTTGAATAATTTTGTTATTTACATCTAGAATTAAAATGTTTTTATTTAAATTTTGATGATGTGACCAAATTCTACAAAAATTGTTTTCATTCACAAATTATAAAAAAAAATTACTTTTAATCGAACAAACTTTTTGTTTTAATTTATAAACCGTCAATTGAATGTCCTTTTTTTCATTCATCCAATGTGATTTAGAAAGTATTTATGTATTTATAAACTCGTTTAATTGAACCGTTTTCAACCTATACAAATTTATTCTATAGTTTAAATTACAAATTATCAATTTTGAACATCTTTTTCAGATTAGATTTATATTACTCTCTATTTTGGAGTTTATATTCACTAGAAATTGTTTATTTACGTTCATTGTAATTACTATTAACGAATGTTATTTGAAAAAAGAATAGAACAAAAACAACAATACTAACAACAAGTATCAGCCAATACATCACAAAAGTATCAGCCACAATAACAATAAGCAGCAGACAAAACAATAACAATAAGCAGCAGACAAAACAATAACAATAAGCAGCAGACAAAACAATAACAACAACAAGATTTGTGCCTATTTCATGAATAATTCGAAGCATTAATTGAATAACTTAACTAGAAATTGTTTCACTGCGACAATATCCAAATTTCAACCCAAATGTTTTGCTTCTTTCATCCATTCATAAAAAATGGCGCTGAACTTTTTGTTAAAATTCACACGATTTTGTGTCTTGTATTTCGAATATGATTTATTATTTAACCAAACATCATTTCATCAGACTGTTTAAGAGAATTATTATTTTTGATGTCCCTTTCTTCACATCCTAAGCTGTCTCCAGTATCCTTGCATTGGATCTAGTTAATACTTGGTTGGGTGACCGCCTGGTAACACAAGATGCTGCACTTGCACCCATAGCCTGGTTCAACAGGGCCAACTAAATATAATAATCCAGCATTCCTGGTCTTTGGTCTTCCAAAAACCTTCTTTCTTGAGCTACTTACTTATTTATAAAAACATTTCAAAGACATTTTATGCAATATTTTAAAAACAAATTATTCGTTGACTCGTAATTAATTTAACTTTCTGTTTATTATCTCAACATTTTCTTAAGTGGATTGTGTTGCTATTTTATGAAGGAAATATTGATTAATATTCATGTCATTTGCAGACGACACACAATCATACATAGCAACGAAACCACAACAAGACTCAATATCTCAAACTATAGACTCAATTAATAAATGTATTTCTAAAATTAGACAATCTCTTCTTACACATCAGCTTCAAACTAATGATAAGACAGAATTTACAATAAGTGGAACTAAACAGCAACTCTCAAAAATAAATTTTAATCTAACTGATAACATTAACCCCATATGTAGGAAATCTTATTTCCAGTTGTCTAAACTCTGTCATATTAAACATTATACAACACCGTAAAAAGTGGAATCTCTCATACATGCATTAAAGTGATGAATATATTCAAGGTGCAGCGCTGGGTATTTTCGAGTCTATGTATATAATCAATCAATCTATCTCATAAATGCATTCATTACATCCAACTTTGACTATTGCAACAGTTTACATTACAACTTACCTCAATATTTAATTAACAAATTACAAAAAGTCCAGAATGCAGCAGCAAGGTTACTCACAAATACCAGAAGGCTTGACCATATTTCACCCATATTAAAAAAGCTACATAGGCTTCCCATTCAGCAACGGATGCAATATAAAATAGCATTGTTAGTATTCAAGTGCCTAGATGAAACAGCTCCCATATACTTATCATAAAATACCCACAAATATAGACCTTCAAGAATTTTACGTTCTATCAATACCAATCAACTCCTAATTCCTAGAGCAAAATCCTAACATATGCAAAAAATCTTTTTATTATACAGGACCACATTTGTGGAACGCGCTCCCCAATAGTATTAAATCTATCACAAATAATCACGGAGCACACATTTTAATTTTATCTTGCTTACTTTGTTGATCTATTTTGTTATTTTGTTTAGTTTTGAGTTTTGTTTTTGAGTGAATGGTTTTTATTTGATATTTTAATTATTATTAATTCTTTGATTCCACCAACGCTTTTTTGGATGCGTTTGCTGGATTGGTTTAGATCGATGCGGAGTAAACAACGAACGCAACCATTGCAACCCGTCACAAGATTTATTTTCGATATTAAATCTAATGGATTTCAGTCTTTATTAAATTTTTACTCGTGCCTTAAATGGTTAATCGTCTTTGCGAAAAGATTAATTAATCGAGATTGTCATATGACAGAAAATTTCACAGTTTTTTTTAGATAAATTTTTTTTTAAATTTATAATAAGTTTGAAAGGTTAAAGGTTAAAATGTTTTTAAAGAGGTTTACTTTATACTTTTTTTCTGCGAAGTTCGAGCATCGTGAAAGTTTGAAGAAGATAAGTCCTCTTGTCACAAGAGGTTATCCACTCAACTTACTTTGTAGTTTGAACTTCCGAGGAAGCAGGAGGGAGTGTTTGTGCCTTTGGTTTATCCAGAAAGTGAACAAAACCAGATAAACACAAAATGCATTTTTTACATTTAGTCAAATCAATCCTGATGACTGGATCTAAAACTAAATTCAACGTATTTTACATTTCAAAATAAAATTCAATAACTGGTATTTGACATATAAATAAGGCTTAATAGCTGTATTTGTATTGCAATCCTTGTGGCAATTACTCATCTGCTAGATGGTCAGTATCTCAAAATAAAAATGAGTTATTTTTGTTTTTTTCCCACTCCGAAAATTATCAGTTTGTCAAGTTATTACCTGCCATTAAACTAGTATCGAATGCAACTCTTATCGTTTGGAGAAAGTCATGCCTTCTATGCACTAATGTAAACTCTACCTCAACACCAAACGCCGTCTGGTTAGTACTTGGTTGGGTGACCGCCTGGCAACACCAGATGCTGTTGGCAAAAACCCGGCAGTGAATGTGATGCATTTGCACCCAGAGCCTAGTTCACTGGGGCCAAATATAAAAATCAACACCAAACCTAATAACTGTACCTTGGTTTCCAATGTTAAGGTGTACACACACACACACACACACACACACACACACACACACACACACACACACACACACACACA
>JARUHE010348163.1:0-10178 GCA_031471125.1 Archaeomysis grebnitzkii | reverse complement strand
TATATATACATATACGTGTGTGTATATGTGTATATACATATATACATATACATATATATAAAAACATATATGTATATATATATAAATATATATATAAAAATATACATACAAATATATATACATACAAATATATATACATACAAATATATATACATACAAATATATTTACATACACATATATATACATACAAATATATATACATACAAATATATATATATACATACACATATATATATATACATACAAATATATATACATACACATATATATACATATATATACATATAAATTTATATACTTATAAATATATATACGTATAAATATAAATAAATATATATAAATATATATATATATATATAAATCTATATTATGTATACATATAAATTTTAATATATAAAAATTATCCAAGCGCAGGCATGACGAAACTTCTGTTGCTTATATATTAATTTAGGCAAAGTTTGATTATTATTTGAACTATTGAAGATTTTTAGTTTCTTTAAAAACATTTGTGGGTGCATCGAAAACAGAATTATATTTAAATAGTTTTTAGAACACTTATATCGGCAAAGTTCAGAATGGTAGATTAATTAAATTAGTATTCTATATTTGAAATTTAGCATTTTAAAATAAAAATAAAGTGTTATTGTTTAGCATGTTTAGTTGCTTCTTTAGGTTTGTTTGATTAATTCTTCAATGAATATGAAAACAGGTATATATTATGAAATTATTAAAAAAATTCTATAGATCACCGCTACCGTACAAGTCAACTTTGTTTTGTATTTATCTTTCTAATATTATATTTTACGCTGAAATTTATATAGCAAGCAAGACTTATTTTCGATCACTATTATATACACTTAGGTCTCAATATTTCAATAAACGACTTTGTTCATCACCTGAAATAATGATAGCCTTGTTTTTCTGTACAACAAATGCAACGAACTTAGCTATTCAATTTACTTCCACCTTATAAACTAAAACTTCACGCGTTATTCCTTTGATTAATAATCTGACAACCATTTTTGAACGTCAAAAAAGGTAAAGAACTTTACCTGGTTTTGGAACGTTTCTTTTCACTTGCATCCACTTATAGGTCGGAACACTTTGCTGGGGTTGGTGGTGTGGCAGTCCATGGTGACCTGCGCCATTCATCATGCCCCCCATTGCACAGGCATCGCGAACACCGTCATGGTGGGCATACAATCCCATGCTCATGTGGCGGTACTGGGCAGCGGGGTCTAAGTATCCGGGGTACGCGGCCGCACTGGTGGCACAACTTCCAGGGGGCCCGACGGCAGCCGCCTGCACAGCACTGGTGTAATCGTAGCCTTGGTGTTGACTCAGGTGTTGTTGGTAACCCACACTGGAATAGTCGTCGAGATTCGTGTAAGACGCTGCCACATGCGCATCCTGGATGGAAGGCGGCTGAGGCCGATGGGAAGGAGGATCTGTGGGAGTTAGGGCAGGAGGAAGGTAGGTTTGTCCCTGCACTACATCATGACTTTGACACTGAGCATAATAATGCTGTAATTCAGACGAATACGCCTGGCTATGATAGCCACTTTCAGGATTACACACGCCGTATACCATGTTCGTGTTCATCAGTCCACGGCTGCTTCATAACTGAAGTCAAAAGGGGCAAATATGCCCCGCCCGCCTTAGGCTCCTCCTTCCTCACAATTGCACCGCCTATAAATAAACAAGCCCCGCCCTATAATATATTAAACACCTTTGCTATCGTTATGCCGCTTACCTTTGATAAAAGAAAAATAAAACAAACATCTTATAAGACATATATATATCTTCTTTATTTTAGAACAATGATAATGATGAGGTTTTATGTACGAACGTTATATATACTGTACTTTCATGGAATGTAAACAACACTTTCAGTATTATAGAAAAGTATTTTGTACCAAACTATAATTATTTTAAATGAAACCATGTTAATATATATTTTTCTGTGGATGTTTCTTGCTTTTGTAATTTCTTATTATATCTATACGTTTTTGCTATTCATAATTTATATTATAAGGAATCAATAGCTCGTTGTTCCTAATGTGTCTTTTTATTTTTGTTAACATAACAAAAATATATAATGTTAATTAATTTATAATAAGTAAACTTAGATATTTAAGAAATATATTCCATTTATTTTTATAAATATATCGTAAGAATACATTCGTGATTGTGCAAGGAAAACAATGTTCAACTTTTGTTAATGCAATAGTTTTTAACTATTTTAAATGTAAGTGGTTTCAAGGTTATATTTTTGCTAGAATATATTTACAGTATATTAATGTAATACAATTATTGGGCTTATCTTATTTTGCATAAAACAATTATTATGGAGCCTGTTGTATAGTTTTCATATTGCTTAAGTTTATCATTTTTTCTTGCTTAAAATATAATAAACAGTATACTTTTTGTACTTTTCTGTAAAACTAAACCCACATAAATTTAAACATAATGTTTATTCATAGTTCTGTATTCAGTTGATGAGAAATCATAAGAATTAAGTAAATAAAGAGTATACTAACGTCATCTAATTATATACATGAAACAGAATCATAGAGGTTATATACGCTATAGCTAGTGTTGCATGCTTAAACATAAAACGTATATAACATTTATCTGTAGGATTGAAAGGTAGTGCATTATAATTTCACTTTATTTTAAACTAAGCCGCCTTTGAAAGTATCTTCTATACTTTTCAAAAACAAATAAACTGTGTAACATATATAAATATGTTAGTCATAAGACAAAAATGTTAAAATATTGTAGTATATTTATTTTTTCCAAGTTCTCTCGTTTAGGACATAAAGAGTCGTTAATACCTAAAGCATTATGCAAATCTACAGTTTAAATTGTTTGTTGTTCACCGTAAAATAAAAAAAAAACAAGTAGCCAGCATATGCATATTTTGTTTTAACTATATAGCTGAATTGAGTAATTTAAAACTTTATACTTCTGACCTATTTTAAGGAAACCATTTATACCATTGACATAAATGGTTAATCTCTGGCAATTTACTCTAAATCGTTTCTGTGGTAAATGCTTAGGCAGTAATCTCTCAACGAACATTTACCTGATAAATGACTTGGTATAGTATCCAAAGTACAGTCTGTATGTAAACACAGCCTTGAAGGGCGAGGTTATAAATACTTCTTACGTGTTGCTGTAACAGGCCGCATGTTAAGGAGAGCCCCATTCTTCCCTTTGGGTTGCTAAATAGCAGCTAAGAGGATGGGTGGTACATTCATATACATTTTAGTGGTTGCGGATCGCCTATAATCCTAGTCTCAATGACCCTGTAGGGTAGAAGGGCTTTAAACAGATCAACCAACCACCAAATCTCTCAACGGCTAACGTTGACTAAACATGGTAAATATATTCTACTACAATATTATCATTATTATTATGTTGTAAATTTTTATATAAATATGTTATTTCTATAAATTACTATGCTGCTTATTTTTATGTTTGTTATACAGGTAGTGTAATTATTAGTTTAATAAAACCTTTATAAATAGATTAGATTTTGTTGGCATTCAACAATTTATCAAACTAACAAAATGGAGCCTGGTCTTCGGCCTGAACGATTGGAGGTCAGTCCTACTGCACCTGAGTCCTCCCACATCTTTAGACACTGGCTTCATATTTTCACGAAATACCAACGTACATTCCAGAACGCAGATGATTCTGCAAACTTTGAGAACATTTAGAATTGTGGAACGTTTAAAGAAGCCTTAATTGGACATCCTGAAATCTGCTTTCTTGCAGCCTATCAACGAAGTTATGGCTCGACATAAGTTGGCGATGTGCAAACAGGCGTCCAGTGGAACTATCAATGTATTTCTGCGGCGTTTGCTAACTTTGAGTCTCGAATACAACTTTAATTCTGTTTCTGGAGAGGTTTATCAAAATCAGAACATCACAAATTCTTTCATAAAAGAATTACTATCCACACAAATACTCACACTCCTTTTTGAAAACAAAATTATATCACTCGCGTCTGCTGTTAAACCAGCTCGAATTATTGAAGTTGTTGTGAAAGATTCTCAGATGTACAACTATTAAGAAGCCTTGCCCGTTCCTGTTGCAGATGTGACCGAGGCTACTGGTAAAGAGGTTTTTAATGAAATATTAGATTATGTTCCCCGTTCTAACGCTGCTCCGCTCGTTACGTCAGTTGTTCACGCGCGATGTAAGAAGAAAGGTCTTTTTTCCAAAGTGTGTCGACAGTTTCTTCATCTATATATCAAACTTGCCTTAATGCCAATTGCCTTGGATAAATCTACTATTGTTGTTGAAGTACAGAGTGTGAAATTGAATGCTCTAATTGATAGTGGAGGTTCCCAAAACTTCATTTCTGCTGACATTCTTAAGAAAGTTAAGGTTTCTACCGCACGTCATTCTTCGATGGTAACTATGGCTTCGGGTCGGTTTTCGTCTACAGTGAGTGTTTCTTGTATATTTAATTTTGCCTGCATTAGACGTGATTATGGTAATGTACGTTTTCTAATATTGCCTGAGCTGTGTGCTGAAATTATATTTGGTTTGCTATTTATTAGTTTTCACTCTTCTCTTAATATAAAATTTGGCAGACGTTTGCCTGCTCTAGAAATTATTTCCATGGCTTCTTTGAACATTGAACCTTCATGTGTAATTTTGAATCTTTCTAGTAAGTGTCATCCGATTGCCGTGAAATCTGGAAAAATTAGTTCTATTGACAAGACTTTTATGAAAACAGAGGTAAGTCGTTTGTTAAAGGAAAATATCATCAAGCTTAGTAGTAGTTGTGAGTAGAAGCACCAAACCAAGGATGGTTTTTGATTATTCTGAAACTATAGATAAGCCAGTTTACTTATCTTGATGCCTATCCTTTGCGGCAAATTGATATGTTGGTAAATAAAATAGTGGAGCACAAGTTTATCAGTACTCTTCACTTAAGGAGTGCATCTCATCATGTCCCTCTTCATGAAGATGACAAGGTGTATAATGCGTTTGAAGGTCAACTTTTTAGTTTAAACTATTGTGTTTCGGTCTGACCAATGGTTGTTACTTTTTTTCATAATCATTGACGATATCCTTGCTAAGGAAAACCTTGTTGGTACATTTACTTACCTGGATAATGCTACTATTTGTGATAATAGTTGGCATGTTTGCTTATTATTGAAAGTGGATCCCACGGTATTCTGAATAAATCCATTCATTTCTTTCAACAACTTTTCCTTTACAGCAAGATGCCCTGACGGACATTGATAACTTGAAGGATGCTATAATAAAATCTGTCCCTCTTAGGGTAGATGAGAGCCTTCCTTTCTGTAGAGACCTATACTATTATTGCAGCAACTTTGAATCAAGACTGAAGACCAGTTGCTTCCAGAACACTAAATCGTCCTGAGAGCAGTGACAGTGCCGTTGAGAAGGAGTCTTATGATGCTGTTGTGGAGTTTGACTTATTTACTGACCAGAAGTCTGTAGCCTTTGTTTGATTATAAGGACCATGGACAGATAAAGAATGAAAAAATATGAAGGTGGATGCTTGACCTCTTGCCCCTTTCATCGATCTGGACGTTTTAATTTAGCTACAGATGCTTTATCTCGTTAGACCTGCTGTGCACTCAATCCTCCAGGTAATCTTTCGAGTCTTCACGGATGTCTTGGAGATCCCACCAATTTCAAACACCACCGATGATGAGCAAATTCCGAAGATGAAAAAAAATTCATCTAATAATGATCATGTCAAACCTAACAAAACTCCCACTGATGCTGTTAAACTACCTACATAAGAACAACGCCATGTGGACCGTCTGAATTTATAAATTGGAATGGGTGAATGACATATTTTAAGAAAACATTTATACCATTGTCATAAATGGTTAACTTATGGCAACATAGTCTAAATCATTTATGTGGTAAATGTTTAGTTATTAATCTCTCAACTCTGACTAAACGAGGTAAATATGTTATCCTTTATTATTATTATTATGTTTTAAATGTTTATATGAATATGCTATTTCTATAAATTTTTTATACAGATCTATAGTGTAATTGTTATTTTAATAAAGCCTTTATAAATAGAATGGATTTTACTGGCATTCAACAATTCCAATGATATTTTAGTTGACGATGATTCTTTATTTCTTGTGCGACAGTACAAGACTGTATAATTTCTTTAAAAATAACACTTAGAATGTGAGATACAATAACTTTGTGAATAAAAAAATACAGCATCCATATAGGAGTAAATATGAACATAGGAGAACTATATGATTGATGAAATCCGAGTGAATATTGAACTGCAAGTGGTTCCTATTTGGAAAAGGACTTTGGGTGATAATTGATCATCTGTTGAAAGTTTCATCTCGATGCTCATCATACATTGACAAGGCCATAGGGGCTATGCGAAAATGTAAAATAGCTTTCAAGCATATACATGTTGAGACGTTCAGGAAGGTTTATCTTGTATATGTGAGGCCACATTTGGAAACTGCCATCCAAGTATGGTCATCGATAGAATGGAGAAAGTAGATAGAAGAGCTACACGGTCAGTGAGAAGACTGGCATACCGAGCTAATAAATGAAGTGAGACCAATGAAGCTGAAATTACACTCATTGGAAAAAAGACTAGGAGGGGATATGATTGAAGTGTTCAAAATTATAAAAATATATTCTGGGCTAAAATGTGAATACCAGCAGAACCTTCCTCTCCCAGAGCGTGATGCAAGTGTGGTAGAGGCTAGTGGGTTAAGAACAGGCTGGATAAGTAGTGGAACGAGAATGAATATGGATATACAAGTAAGTTATGCTAGCTAGGCCCATAAATTTCAGGTCTAAATTCAAGTTATATCAAATCTGACAGTCAGTTGACTATATCTCCAAGATTGGTTATGGGAGGACGTATAGTTAATATTGTATTATTCTTTCACATATGTAAGAGTAAAAAAGTTTATAAGCAACAGTCGGTATTAGCTTGTATCAACCTTTTCATTAAAACACAACAATTATAAAATAATAAAACTGTTTTTTTTATATATTTTTATTTTATTTTGATGTTCAAATTTATAGTCTATATAGTTGAATTGAGGTTTGAATACAGCTATATCATGGTTATAAGACAATAAGCAAACGTCAGTAATGTATTAAGTGTTGCTCAACAGTTATAAAACAGATGTTTCCGAAACTTTATTTTATACACGTTTTTTACCTAATCAGAGTTGGATCGACAACAGCACAAGCGAGGTAAGTTTAATGTTATTTGAATGTGAGTTGCCTCACTTGTGCTATTATTGATCCAATTAATCTTTGTAGCATTATCTTGGCGTGATTTAAATGATACTCACTCCGCTCCGAAATAGTTGTTCCATAGCCAGAAATCTCATGTGGAATCTACCAATTCTTAGCCAAATTGTTTGCCGTTTACATTAACAGGTTAGCATTGGTGTTTCCCAAGTATTGATATTAGCTTATTCAGGAAGAATAATTTGAAACGCATTAGTATTACTCAATTACTGTTGAGTATGGGAATAAATTATATTTTTTGTTCTTTTTGGTGTTTTTTTTATCTACTAGAACAATTATTTTGGAACAACATGAAAATTGTTTTGGTACAACTATTTCGGAACATAGGGAGTAAATATTTGCAGTATGTCTGAGTTATCGCGACCAAAGACCGTTTTAGTATTGATAACTTTCCTAATTTATTATTGGGGTTTTAAATATAATTTTGCATAATTATCTGAAGATACAAAAGATTGTTTTTTTTTAGAAATGTATATATATTTATCTGTAAATATAAGAAAAATTGCCCTAGGTTTTTAAATTGGAGATTGTAGTCAACATTTTACAAATACAAAAATAAGAATAATGAAATGATAAATTATTATTTTTTGTTGTAAATTCCACACTGTGTAAACCTAGGTTAAATTTTCAAATTATAGAATTACAACAAAAAATAATAATTTATAATTTAATTCTTTTTCTATATTGAAAAATGTGCCATTATTGTGCTGTCGATAGTACGTAATTATGTATACTAATCAACTATAAACCAATAATAATGGTGTGCATAAATAATGCAAAGATAAAACGGATAAAGAGGATAATTTTCTGGTAAAGTATAACGTTGTATTAAAGTTGTATTAAACGTTATTGAAGAAAGGCGTACAACGTTGGTTTCAATAGTACCTCCAACGACGAAGGTCCTGCAAGGCACAACGTTGTATGTTAACCTTACAATAGTGCTAAAATAACTTTGCAAAGACGTTGTGACAACGTTAACTGAAAAACTAATCTCAATTCAAATTTAAACTCAAATTTTTAATTATTTATTTAAGTTAAATGATCTTCATTTATGGGTTCAAAAAAATCTTTTTAATGATGATCATAGACGATAGTTTCACTTGTCACGATAGAAAACAATCACTCCAAATGAAAGTATTGACATGTGTTTCTATGATCTGAAATATAGATAATCAATTAACATTTTATGACTAAGCTATAAGTAATAGAAGTATAGATAATAATAGATAAATAGTTAAAATTTGACGACTAAATTATATGTCATTTTAATTCCTTAAATATAAAAAGACATTTCTTGCTAAGCACAAAATAAAAATATTATTTAATATTAATATAACTTTTATAGAATTAGTAAACTTAGTTTACATTTTTGCAAGGTCATTCAGTCTTTTTTTGTTTGTAAATATTTATTTTTATGTTCATGCAATTATTTTACATTAACTATTTATTGTAACTTAATGTTTTCATTGAAATACAAATAAATAAATTTAAAGTTGTGGCTTTTGTTGAACTCAATAATTAAAACAACCAATAAATAATTTTTTTTTATTTAATTACAAATTAATCTATTTCTCGGTAAACAAACTTCAAACTAATTATAGTTTTTAGGTAAATTTAGAAGAAGAAAAAACTATAATAGAAATAGAAAATCTTAGATAAATTAAAGCCTAAACGTAACCTGTGAGTGAAACTTAGTCGAATGGTTAAAAAACGTGTAAATACTTCAGGAACATCACAACTTGACCTTATAGATTCAGAAGTCAAACTGAAAATGTATTTAGAATTACAAATAGATTTTTTGAAACATTATCTCCTAATGAAGTGAATATTTTTTGTTACATGACCAAATCATGAAAAATTATTGTTAATAATGATAATAATAAAGTATTATTATTGTATGTTCATGCCAACTAAAAGTGATTTGAATTTTTAAATTTTGGAATATTCAAGTTTTTGAGGTTTTTAAGTTAGCTACAATGAAGTACATACTGCCATAATAATTGTTTATTAATGTTAATATGATAAAACATAATTTTAAAACACTTAATTATTTTATTAAAATGTCTTTACGTACAGCTATAATTGTATATATTTATTATTGTGTATTATAGATACGCATTCATTCCAATGTAAATTCATGAATTAGTGTATTATAACTATAATCATAATTGTTTTATACTCTGTAGTTTTATCCCTGACTGTTTGTTTGTTTGTTTACACTGGAAATACTTATCTTTAAGATAGTCAAAATTGACATCATCAAATTTATAAACCTTTGGAAATGAATCGACATTTTTAAAATACTAATTAAAGCAACGGAACATTTTTTTCATAAATAATCATAATTAAAAATACCCCATAACAGGTCATTGAAGCCAAGGTGTCCCCAGAGAGTCGGCCTTAAAGGGGAAGCCATTAGCGTTGTGACGTCTTCGGATAACATTGATTCCATAGATGTCCACATGTAAACAAAAGCATGCCTTAACATGGTGTGGTCTGGATCAATGATTAATGATTTCTTTGATGGGGTTTTAGTGGCCCAACATTTCCTCCAGAATTAAATGTTTGTTTACACGAATTAGCTGTTCGTTGAAGGAGAAATGTCGGCCGGTGATTAATATTTAATTGATGGACGTAATTTACCTCTTAGAATGCAAGTTCCACCTATGACTAATTTCATTGTCAATTATTTCTCATGTTCGATTCTTCATATGTTTGGTTTTAACATTTACACATTAAGGATTTTTTTTTCTGTTTATATTTCTGGTGAAAACTATTTTCAATTATTATGGTAATAAGGACATAGTTATATATAGATCGACGAGCTTGAACATTAAGGCTATATTCAGTAATTTGATTGAATTGTAGA
>JARUHE010348152.1:0-10178 GCA_031471125.1 Archaeomysis grebnitzkii | reverse complement strand
CAGACATATCAGAAAAAGTCACACCCTAGTACCATTTAAATGACTGATTCTTGGCTATTGTCCAAAGGAGCCATAGAAAAGCCACTAAATCGTGGCTAATAGACAAGGGTCAACCACTAACTAGGGAAACTGTTGACATGAAGGTTAGAATATATTAAGACAGCATTGAAACGTCCTTTGTTGAATGGATATAATTCCACTCTATAATTGGACAGGCCTAAAACCTTATTAACAACGTAGGTAATAACAATCATTCATGTTTCATATTTTTAATTATAAACGTGTAAATATTACACTACTTTCTTTATTCAAAAAATCTACTATTAATCCATGAAATGAATTATCCTAAATATAAATGTACATTAATTAAATGTTATAAAAGCTATTGTAAATAGTTTACACACAGGCCACTATGTTTATTTTTTGTATTCAGTAAGACTTGCATAGTTGCATTGTTCAGCTTTAACCAATAAAAGCTAATTATGCACAATTAACACTTTAACCATTTCTTGTAACACCGGTGATACATAAATATAATGGCTTACTCCATCTTATGTAACATCAGCGATACAAGACAAGGTAATACATTTATACAGGCAAAAATGTGCCTGTATCAATGCTTCAAAACATAAACTAACTCGTTTTGTATCACTGATGTTAAATAAAATGGAGTAAGCCATTATATTAATGTATCATCGGTGTTACAAGAAACGGTTAAAGTGTTAAGATCAATTAATAATAATGCTATAATTAGATTACACATTAAACTTTAAACAATTTACAGGGTGTTCCAAAAAGATGAAATCACTCTTTGACTTTAAACAGGGTGTTCCAAAAAGATGAACTCACTTTTTGACTTGAATTAAATTCAGGAAAATAAATTGTTGTAGAAACGATTATGTATTGTCATTCAGAATTATTTAACGTTCGCTCAAGGAGTGAATACATTTTTTGGGACACCCTGTATATTATTTTTTGATCGTTTTTATTATTTTTTGATCGTTTTTATTATTTTTTGATCGTTTTTATTATTTTTTGATGGTTTTCTATTATTTTTTGATCGTTTTTATTATTTTTTGATCGTTTTTATTATTTTTTGATCGTTTTTATTATTTTTTGATCGTTTTTATTATTTTTTAATCGTTTTTGTTTATCGTTTCTTTTGATCGTTTTTGATCGTTTTAGTGCCTTCTTTAAGTATTCCTTTTCCACGAATGGAAATGTTCATCATTTAAAGCTGATATTTTGTGGAAGAAAAGATGAAAATAAAAACAAATTCATTGCACCAACCCATGTTACTTTTTCTTGTTAGATTTTCTAACGTTCTAACAACCTCTAAAATCTAACATGAATGACAAAAATAATAGATTCCAATCAAATTCTCTATTTTTCTCAATATTTATTTGACAAATAAAAATAGAATAAAATGTAAAAATAGAATAAAATATAAAAACAGAATGATATATAAAAATAAATTAAAATATAAAAATAGAATAAAACACAAAAATAAAAATTTTACTCAACACAAACAGAAAATTAGGAAACATAGTTTTTATTTTAAATATATTCTCTCAAATATTAATATCTTCTGAAGATAATATTTGATTTGAGTAACTTCAATGACTTGCTTTTTCTTTAATATTATTTAATATCCTTTAAGACGTCTCAAAGTTGATAATATAACTTCATAATAAAGTCATTAATGACACTTTTATATTAAATAATATATAGTAATTAAGCGTTCAGCTTGCTTTTTCTTTTGTATTTCGAGTCATTGTTAATAATAAATTGATATTAAAATGATGTTAATAACAATTTCAGTGTTTATTACAGTAATATTAATAATAATTTCAGTGTTTATTACAATATTATTAATATTAGATCTATAATATAACAATAATCATAACAATTAATTAAAATATATTAAAAATATATCTAACTTACATTATATTAAGAATATTTTACATTTATATTTGCATTTAATATTAATATTTGTTAATTTATTTCTTTTTCACTTCTTCAGGTTTCAAAAATAATAATATTTTTGGCTTTTTTATAGCGGGTCCAAATTTCTTTCTCAATTCTATCTACTTACAATTCAACATTGTATACAGTTGAGTCTAAGCTTGCCCCGGCATGGAATAAGCGCCATATGTTTGATGCATATTATTAGGGTACACTACACCACTTGTTGTGGGTAATAATATTGAGGTCTTTAATATACAGAATCTATGATTATTATTATTGTAGTTTGCAATTCACAAGGGTCAACTTTGATCCAATTACAATTTTATGTTTTTAGTTTTCAAAAATTTTACTTTTATAAAAAAATCCGAATTAGTTTGTTTAAAAATTATGAACAAATTTGAAAGTTATTTTCAATGAACTAATGTAAAAAAAACATATAATTTCTTTTAAACAAAAAAATACAATAAGAATGATACATAACAATAACATAATCAACAACAACAACAAGAATAACACATAATCAACAACATAATTAACCCTAGAACGCTAAACTGTATTTCTGGCAACGCCAACACTAAACATGGGTATATTATACCCTATTTTGGAAAATTTTACTTTTATAGTAAATATGAAAGTTCATTAGAAAAAATGGCAACATACTTAACTTAAGGTATCTAGGTTTTATTTAAACCTATCAACGATTTATAATTATAGTATATGACAAAGAAATTAATTTTTGAAAACATAACAAAAATTCGGTGAAAAATCTATAAACCTATAGAAAAAAAATTGCAGAAAACTTGACAGGAGCCATCCCCTCTGACCCCAGGAAGTCTTCAGCTGATAGACAGTGCGCCAATGGTATATAATGCCCTTTAGTACAGCAGTACAGTAAAGCTAAACATGGGTACGAGGTACCCTATTCATATCTACTCGAAAATCCCATATGCGGAGTAGAGTGACACACACACCCTCTGTCATGACTCGACATATACTGAAGCTACATTGAATACTAGAGCTCTCACATTACAGGAACATGTCTAAAGAAGTATGGCGTCAGCTACGCAGTTCCTATGCTACCCATCTTTAGCGCTCTAGGTTTAATAAACACATGTAAGATTTTATGATTAAAATTTTTTGTTTTAGTATTTCAATAAAGATTAAATTTTACCAAATTTAAAATTTTCTTATACATGCTTTACTTAATATCAACTGTAGTCATTTATGATTTAACTTTTTTTCCATCATTTCAAACATTTAAACCAACAAAATGATACATGAATCATAGTGAAACAATGTTTTTTTATTATAAACATTAAGTAGAAGATAAAAGACGATAGTGTGTGTGAGGCTGAAAACGAGTATGTTAGTTAAGTTAAACAACAGACTTTCAATTTTAAATTCTTATTTAATAAAACTGCGTTTTTATGCATTATTTGAGACTGTTCATTTCACTTTTGCGATTCATTGGTTTTGGTGCAGCCACTTGTTTATTTGTTGTCGTTGCCGTTATTAAAAAAAATTGTTTTGTCGTTTTTGTTATTAAATGTTTTTTTCGTTGTCCTTCTTCTTTCTGTTGCTTTGGTTATTGTCATTGTTGTTGTCTTTTTGTATCTCTTTGTCGATTTGCATCTTGTAGTAATCGTTATCGTCATTGTCGTTATATCGTTGTATAATCGTTATCATTGTCGTTGCATCACCATCACCAGTATCGAATAAATGTTAATGCTAAAAAAATAAAATAAAAAAATTTTAAAAAAAAACAATAAAAAAAATAGAAATAAAAAATGTAAGAAAAAACAAACGAAAATAAAGAAAAAACAAAAGACAATCGAGGAAAATTAAAGCCAAAGTCAATTTCATCTTTATTGTTTCTTCATTTGTTCATTTATTGAAAATATGTTAAAAACATATTTAGAATTTATTTAAATTTATTGAAAATATATTAAAAATATATTGAAAATTTATTAAAAATATTTTTTAACATTTGTTAGAAAGGGTTGAAAATACATTAGAAATGTATTGAAATTAAATTGAAACTGTAATGAAAGAATATTGGAAATTTATTTCAAAAACATTAAAAATTTATTGAAAGTAAGTGAAAAATTATTTCAACTAATTTAAAATGTATTGAAAATGTTTTGAAAGTAGGCTTATACAGGAGATTTCTTTAAATTACATTGAGAGTACATTGAATGTTGTTTATAATTTGAAAATGTATTGAAAGTACATCGGAAATGTGTTGAACATAAATTGAAAACGTATTAAAGGTAGGTTATGTGGAAAAAATTTAAAATACCTTGAATATAATTATTTTTAAAGTATGTTAAAAATGTTTTTAAAATAGATTGAAAATTTATTGAAAAAAAATATAAAAGTATGAAACTTATTTAAATTATACTGAAAATTTATTTAAAATAGGTTGGAAATGCATTTAAGGAATATTGAAATGTACTTAAAATTCACTATAAATTAAACGCATTGAAAATGTATTTAAAATTTATTGGAAGTATATTCAAATACTTTAAAAATTTATTGAAAGCAAAATTCAAAATTTGTATAAAACATATATTTAAAACATAATTAAAATATATTAAAAATTTATGTAAAATATATTCAAAACTTATTAAGAATTAATTGAAATTTTGTTTATGATAAATTGATATTTTTAATATATTGAAAACTGGTTAAGAGTAAATTCAAAATATCATTAAAATATATGCTAAAGTGATTGTCCTTGATATGTTTAATAAAATACATTTTTACTATCAATAAAAAATGCATTTTCAAAATTGTTAAACGATTCACAAACATTTTGGTCAACTAAAAAAATGTGTTTTGTATGTGTATAAATATATTTTAAAGGTTCTTCAACAATCTTGGTCAGAAAACAACTTCAATAATAATAACAACTTCAACAACAACAACGACAAAAATCTTTACTCTATATAACGTTTCGCTTCATTTTGTTTACACGCTCGATGAAAACTATAAGTTTTGTAAATAAGAACTTTAAACGAAAAATAATTATAATTATAATTATAATTACGTTTTATTCTACCTAAACATTGCTCCAAAGTTCATAAAAAATACTCTGAACAGCATTAACGTCAACAACAACGCCAACGACGACAACAACAACGACAACGACGACAACAACAAGTATATAAATCCAAACTATATATGGATCGACAATAGCACAAATGAGGCAACCCACATTAAAATAACATTGGACTTACCTCACCTATGCTATTGCTGGTCCAATAAAACTCAATAATTAAACTGAATGGTTCAGATTTGTTTTGAAAAAAAAGCAATTCAAATTAGCAGAGAAGTTTTTCAATTTCGATTGTTTTAAATTTAAATTTATTTTAATTAATTTTCTGAATTATTTTTTCTAAACAAAACTTGTTTTAAACACTAGAACGACGTTGAGATGGTATTTAATAACAATTAAGCATTTTAATTTGCCTCGTTAATAATACATTATGAGTAATTAACCATGTTAAATTAATACACTTAAATTCTTAAATGTTGATTTATTTGTTTACAACGAATACTTTCCAAGTTAACTTATTTCTTATAAAACAAAACATAATTCGTCAACAAATTACCTTATAATGGTTTGGTTAATTCGGTACTATTTATAATATAATACTAAATCAAGTGAGGATGAATTGGTTGGTTTGACTGTACAATACGTAATGCAGTTTCAACTCTGTTATATATTTCGACACTGTAGACTAGTGCAGTTTGAACAATGGGTTAATTTCTATAATACACTGCACATAATCTATGTTTGAACGTTATATACATTTTGATAATGTTAAAACTCTGCCAGACATTTTGTGTGACTTGACAATATACTATATGATATGCAGCTTAAGGACTGTGCATATTTTGATAATGAAAACAATGTCGTTAAAGCAGTGTCCTTTTTTCAACAATGTTCATGTTTCGATAATGTACATAATACTGTTTGACCACTGGGCAATTTACCACAATTTATAAATTGCAAGTAAATCACTGTGCGGTTTCGACAACGTACGCAATCCAGCTACAACACTGTGCGTATGTCCACTATGTACGCCATGTAAAGAGCGTACTATGTACACTCCGCCAACAAAGGCAATGCAAATAGTTCACTATATACAATGCAGTTTGAGCACTGTGTGTTTTTTGACCACCAGTTCAATGCTGCTCGAGCACAATTCGCATTTCGATAATATATGCAATGCAGTTTGAGTAGATGGCATAGGTTGCAAATGTATACAATGCAATTTTAACATTGTACGTATTTCGATCATGCACGCAAATTAACTCGAGCTCTGCGCACATTTCGACAATTTACGCAATTCAATTTAAGTACTGACCATATTTCGTTTATGTATACAATGCAGTTTGATTACGGTGCCTTTTTTTTAAAAAAAATAAATGCATTTTTATCATGGTGAAATTTTTGACAATAATGTCAATGTAGTTTAAGCACTTGACACATTTTCCCAATGTATACAATGAAGCTTAAGCAATGTGCATTTTTTTAAAACAAATTCAATGCCGTTTAAGCACTTGACACATTTTCCCAATGTATAAAATGAAGCTTAAGCAATGTGCATTTTTTAAAACAAATTCAATTCCGTTTAAGCACTTGACACATTTTACCAATGTATACAATGAAGCTTAAGCTATGTGCATTTTTTGAAAACAAATTCAATGCCGTTTAAGCACATGGCTCATTTTCCCAATGTATATAATGAAGCTTAAGCAATGTGCATTTTTTTTAAAAACAAATTCAATGCCGCTTAAGCACTTGACACATTTTACCAATGTATACAATGAAGCTTAAGCTATGTGCATTTTTTGAAAACAAATTTAATGCTGTTTAAGCACTAGGCATATTTTACCAATGTATATCATGCACTTTTAGTAAGGTGCGTCTTTCCCCATTGAGTGGCAATGCAGTTTCAACACTGTGTATATTTCGACAATGTACGCAACTCAGTTTGAGCACTGTGTATATTTCGCCAATGTTATACAGTGCACGTTAAGCACCGTATGTATTGTTATAATAAACTAAATACACTTTGAATACTGTACATATTTCTACAATTAAGTTTAATGATGTTTGATCACAGCGCATATGTCGCCAATGTACAATTGTACATAATACAGCTTCAACACTGTGCATATTTCCCAAATGAACGCAATGAAGTTTGAGCGTTGTGCCTATTTCGACAATGTATGCAATGCAGTTTCAGCACTGTGCATATTTCACTAAATCATGTATGTACTGCATTTTGAGCGCCATTTCTATTTTGACAGTAAGCAATGGAGTTTGAAAACTGTGTAGTTTGAGCACTATGCCTATTTCGTTTGAGCCATTGTATATAATGCGGTTTAAGCAACATGTGCGTATTTCGACAACTAATGGAATTTAGCTTTAGCACCGTGCGTGTTTCGACAAGGAACGTATTCCAGATTGATAAACTGTACGACTGTAGCAATGCAACTTGAACAATGTGCCTATTTTAACATATGCACACAATGCAATTCAAAATTCATGTGCATTTTTAAAATGTAAGTACTGCAGTTAGAACACTGTGCATATTTTGGCCATGTACGCGAAGATATGTCTGGTTTATTTACTTCTAAATAATATTCCGCATACATTGAATTCTTTCGTTCTCAAGGTTTTCGTTTTGTTTATTTTTTGCAACATTTTAACACATAGAAATATTCTCTATTTCTATACCGGCAATGAAGTGCATCTGTCATGGGTATGTTCATAATTTTAATGTACCATGTTTTTGGTATGCTTGCGAATGTATGCGTGAACGCGTTAGTATGTGCGCAGTCATTAACACTGTTTGTGCGTGTGTGTGTGTATGTAAGTGTGTGTGTGTGTGTGTGTGTGTGTGTGTGTGTATTAATTTGCGTGCGTGTGTATGTGTGTGTTTAGTTGTGTGTGTGTGTGTATGTGTGTGTGTATATGTGTGTGTGTGTGTTACCTAGAGTAAGTTGCGGATATGCGTTCATCCACGAAATACGTCCACCTAACAAACAAATTGTTATAATTTTGCTCAAAATTTGTTAAAAATTATAAACATTGCATGGCTAGAATCTACGTATCTTTTATGACAAGTTACAGGTAACTTAAACACTTAAAATCAAATAGGTTATAATCTACATGCGTTTGAAAGTACAGAAGTGACAAAAACGCGTCTTTCATCAATCATACGTTTTTTCTCTAATCTACATTTAACTGGTGTATACGCCTTTAAATCAACATTTTGATGTTCCAAAATTGTTAGTTTGTTTTCCATAGGAAACTTTTTCAACCTCGTTCTTTAACCGAACCAAAAACGACAAAGCACCCAAGCTTTTACGTGGACGCATTTCGCTCTACCATCTCAGTGTAAAGTAAAATTGCGTCCACTTTATTATCAATATACTATACATAATCTAGAAGCTCCTGTTTCATTTAAAGTAGTTTATTAATAAGACTTAGTGTTAAGGTATCAACATAGGGGCCTAAATGAGTAAAAAGATAAAAAAACATTCACCCTATTGGAAATTTAACCTTTCGTATTCTAGAAATAGAAACTATTAAACTTGTAAATAAAATAGTTTTGCATTATTTTCCTTTGTTTTCACCTTCAAAACCCGACTTGATAATGCTGTGTGTGCGTTTTTATCTGTACGTTTTTGCTGTGTGTACGTTTTTGTTGTGTGTGCGTTCTTATCTGTACGTTTTTGCTGTGCGTACGTTTTTGTTGTGTGTGCGTTTTTATCTGTACGTTGTTGCTGTGTATACGTTTTTGATGTGTGTGCGTTTTTATCTGTACGTTTTTGCTGTGTGTACGTTTTTGTTGTGGGTGTGTTTTTATCTGTACGTTTTTGCTGTGTGTAAGTTTTTGTTGTGTGTGCCTTTTTATCTGTACGTTTTTGCTGTGTGTACATTTTTATTAGTTGCGTTCGCTACTGATCTCAATTACAACGTTCCTCCAGCCACTTGTTTTTATATTCATACCCACAATAGATAATATTTGGGCGTGAGGTAGATTATAGCTTTGGTTTTTCTGGCGACGGTGGATCTTCACTTCTAGATGTCTACGATATGATGTCAACATCAGATGTCCTTTCAATCTAATAGGAAAACTTGGTTCTTCTGGTGACATCTCGTAGACATCTAGAAGTGAAGATTCTACTTCGCCAGAAGAACCAAGTCCTACCATTGGTCTGAAGGGACATATGATGCAGACATCATCTCATACATCTATAACTATTAATTATTGAAAGGTCGCTCATTTTAAAACAATACTCACATATGAAAATTAATTCTCTTGTACAACACTTATGTTGCATTGCATTCGGTGTTCGAAAATTATACATGTTCATAAATGTTCAAACAGATGTTAGAACTTTAGTAAAAACTCAAATTATTTTCGTAAAAGTTCGAACACAAATACACTTGTTAACAACGCTGAAGTTCAGATCCACCCACGTTGAACAGCAAACGCAATCAATTTTTTGGTTGACCATTAAAAAACGCAAACATCATGGTGGACGCAATTCGCACAAGTGATCGTACAACCGACCGCAATTCGCCTTTTATCACATAAATATACCAACCTACTTAAATTCACCTAGTAAAAAGTAAAAACATGCTTTGAATTTAAAGGTTTCATTAGTTATGAAAACAACGTTTTAGTTATCAGGTATACAATGGGCTAAGCTAGAATATAATGCTACAATTGATGAGCGAGATATATTTTTTTGAAAATAAAGTACTTAAAGTGTATGCAATTCGGGAACTTACCCTATCTCTCTTTCTATATTTCTTACATACATTTCTTCTCACTTTTTCTCTTTATTTTGTTCTCTGTTTCAGTTTTCTCTTTTACTCATATTTTGCATAACCTGTTCTATGAAGCAAATAATTCACTATTAAATTAAGGTAAATTTCTGCGAAAGAATGTTTTGTATCACTTTCGCTTCATGGTTTCAGCATCGAAACAAAATGAAGATCCTATTACCAATTATCTTTTATTTGGTAATCTAATCTATATATATATATACATATATATATATATATATATAAATATATATATATATATATATTTATATATATACATATAGTAATTGAAGTTCCACTAAAAAATCTTAAGCTTATAATGAACAATAATACGAGCATCGTGATATAAATAACA
>JARUHE010348141.1:0-10178 GCA_031471125.1 Archaeomysis grebnitzkii | reverse complement strand
TTGTGAAAATTGAAAAAAAAACAATGATTAGAAGAACTAAAATTAAAACAGATCTTAATTTTAATATTACTTGTTTAAATACATCTATATATACTGCATATACTGTATATCAATTAATATATATAGCTCAGGGTAAAAATCCGGAATAAGGATATTATATTTTTTCCAAATCTTTCAGCACTTTACACTTGTCATCTTTAGTGATTCATATTTTTTGATTCTACAAAAATGAAAATACACATTTTTTATAAAAACACAAATGTCCAAAATTAAATTATAAAAATTATTTGCATTTTTAGTAGAATGAAAGAATATGAATCACTGAAGATGGCAAGTGTTAAGTGTTGAAAGTTTTGAAATATAATGCAGATAATAGCATTGGTCCTGGCTTTCATCCTGAGATGTATACTTCCGATGAACCAAGCTTTTCCATACACACACACACACACACATATATATACATTAAATACATACCTACATTTAGTATAGTTATACAGAAATAAAAAGATTGAGAGATATATATACTATAGTAGATAGAAAGGTGAAGGAGTACAGAAAAAGAGAAAGCAAATGCTTGTTTAGTAAGCTATGTTTTCAAATGAATACATTAACAAATAGTGACACAAATCATAACAAAAGCACTTATAAGTTCAGTCGACCAAAACGTTTACCCTTACATAGGTTAAGGGTGTAAATAGCTCCCTAACATCACCCTTAGGGTGTAAATGAGGTCCTTTACATCACCTTTAGGGTGTAAATGAGTTGCTTTACAAGATCCTTTATTCTAAATGTTTCCCATACAATACTTGGGGATGTAATACAGTGTGGTGAGGGTAAATTTAGAAGACGGCAATGTTACTGACACTTTATACCTCTAATTTAGACAAATTAATTCTGTACAATCATTTTCTATTTTATTCATAGCACTTTAATATCAACAACTTGCCGGGTGTGGATGACAATTTGTTTTCCGAATAGGTGTTTGGGTTTTGGAATAGACACACAGATATTAATTGTTTGTTTCTATTTATACTGATAATTATGTATTTCTTTGTAGCTTTGAGCATCTTACATTTATAACTGAACTATATTTTATTTGTATATACGAGTATCTAGTTCTAGTTCATGCTTACTTAGGCATACAATGAATACTATATTTAATACAAATAAATGTAAAAGTTAATTAATTTTCACATTATCCTACCAACACGTGCATACATACACGAACACACAAAACCAAATGTGCTATTTTAACAGATTCTCAAAAAAAGCCTCAAAGAAATTTTATCCAGAATCTGTCCATACACACAAACTATTATATATCCTTAAGACATGCATCCACAATTCATCCACACATATCTATTAACATACAAACGTCCACAATGTGCCCACCCATATAGTTATCCACAATCTACCCACCAATATATTTATCCACACTAGTCGTAGGGCATCAGCGCCAATATGGAGGAGATGCAAGAAGATGTAATCTAGTTAAAGTGAACTTGTGTCTTTTTTCCGGATAAATCGAAGGCATTGTGATAACGACCTCACCTCACAGACTCCGACCTCCCCTGAATACTGATGACGCCTCTAACGGATGCTTCTCTCTCTTCTTTTCTTCTTTTTCTTCTTCTCTCTCTTCTTCTTCTTATTTTTTCTTTCCCTCTCTTCTTTTCTTCTTTTTCCTCTTCTTGTTCTCTCTCTTCTTTTTTTTCTTCTTTTTCTTTTTCTTCATCTCCGCCTACGTCTTTTTCTTCAGTTTCACTTTTATCTTTCATGTTTTCCTTATTTTACTTTGCTGGTTTATTTTCTTACTGTTTTTCTTAATTTTTTCTATTATAGTATTCTTCTATTTTGTTTACTTTTTTTTCTATTTTCTTTATTTCAAGTTTCTTAGTCTGTTCCCTTTTTATTTTATTTTCTTTTCTTCTTCCTTTTTGTTTCCTTTACTCATTTCTTTTTTGTTTTGTTTTGTCTTTACTTTTTAATATGTTCCGTTTTACTTACTTAAGCTTTCGCCTCTCTTTAGTTTTGTTTTCTTTTGTATTTTGTTTTGTTGTGTGTAGTTTTCCTTTGGTCTTGTTTGTTTTCCTTATTTTTATTAATATCTTTTCATATTGTTGTTTTATCTTTTCTTATTTTATACAATGTTATTTTATCTTGTGTTATCTATTCCTTTATACTTTTTTTTAACTATTTAAGTTTTTTGTCTGCTTTTTTGTTTCTTTATATTAATTTATTTTAAATTCAAATACAAAAGTTTTGTTTTATATTTCGTTGCACATTCTTCATAATCTTTTCTATATTATAAGATTTATAAACCTTTTGGTTAATGTCATATATATAAAAGTTTTGTTTTAAAAATATTAATTAAAAACGCTTTAAATTTTGTGTTAGAACATTTATCAGCAATAATATAATTTTTAACAAACAACATTTTTTAAAACTATAAAGTAAGCATTTGAATTTATTACATCGGTAATAAATAAAATGTCTGAATTCATTGTTAAGTCAAGCAAAAGAAATAACAATAAAAGGGTAATAATAAATCGTACAATAGTAATACTCATTGTACAATGGAAACAGTACTAATAATAGTAATACTCATTGTACAATGGTAATATTACTAATAGTAGTAATAATAATAACAATGGTTGTAACAAAGTATAACTAATGCACAAAACTTCAGCTCAAACACAACCTTTCAAAGAATAGAAGAAATTGAATCCTTAGGGCCAATAAATTTTAAATCATGTTTGATAATAATAATGTTTTGTTATTATTATTTATTTAATCATATTTGACAATATAATGTTATATTATGATTATATATTTTATAACATTTGACAATAATAATGTTTTATTATTATTATTGTATATTTTATTATACCAAGTTTGTATCTGATTATATGTTCTATAATATTGATTATTATATTAAGGTTTGTACTTTTCTTAATTAAAATGTTATCAAAATTGAAAAAAAAACTATTAAAAAATAAATTTATCCTATGCCTTTATGAACGGATGATTTCGTATAAATGAAAGTAGATCATAACTTGTATTGATAATTATTGTTTCCATTGTAAGTATCTTACAATGCAACATGTTAATTTACACTAAACAATGTTTAATAATTTTTATTTATATGAAACTCATTGAAGATTTTAACACTAAAAATATTCGTTGAACAGTCTCAGTTGTTTCTTTTGCGCCCACAAACGTGGCTTTCATATACGTTAACCTGACAGGTCCTCTCGGCTCCTCATTATGACTTGTAAAGATGCTCTTCAACCAGATTTCGTCAAGTTGACCGTTGCATTCAGACTTCAAAGGCGTTCGACACGCCCCTGCGAGACTGTGAATAGCGGCTGGGTAATGGATATCGTTATTTGGGTCGACTTTCAACCGTTCAACCATTTCTGTTTTAGATGATATTAAATTATTTTTATGGTGATGTTCATGGTGATATCCATGGTGATGTTCATGGTGGTGTTCATGGTGATGTTCATGGTGGTGTTCATGGTGGTGTTCATGGTGGTGTTCATGGTGGTGTTCATGGTGGTGTTCATGGTGATGTTCATGGTGGTGCTCATGGTGAAATAATTTATACATTTAAGCCTGTGCTAAATTGATGGACGTTGTTGTTTGTAAAATCTAGCAAAACAATGCACCAATAAAAAATGTTTGTATGCAATTTTCATTTAACTTATTTGAAAAAGCTCAGTTTTTTAAGTTCATTGCTGGTTTACAAAACCATTTAGTTTCAGGAAATACTTTAAATTGAATTTAAAAACGGTAATTACGTTTTTTTAAATAATAATTATGACATTATTTCATATATTAATAACAACTTGAACGAGCAAAAATAATTTTCATTCATATATCAAGTACATTTGTATGTCTATTTTCTTGAATATGTAAATGTAACCCACCAACAAAATTCAACTTCTCTTCGTATTTAAATTAAATGTTCATGTTTGTATTAAAATATAATTTATTCAAGGAAAAATTAAAAGGGAATTAAGTGATTGTTTCTTTCATATTTAAACATAATTACTTTTGCTAATTTATTGTTATTCATATATAATACATTGTTAATTAAATATACTTTATAATTGATTTATTTTTTATTTTTGGCAAACTGCATAAGGTTGAATCCTAATTTATTGAGTCAAGAAGATCTTTGAACGTTGAACAAAAGGTGAAAATCATCTGATTTGACCTGTTTCGTCTGCCCAAGAAAACTAATCCCAGACACGTGGCCACAACCGAAAATTCTTCCAAATCATCTCCACAAAAATGTGGAACAAAAATAATCCAAATTGTAAACACGAAACAAAGGCGGAATTATTTCCAGATTTCTCGAAATAAAGCCCAAACCATCGGACCTTCGCGGCGAAGTCTTTTTTCCTTCAACAAATCCCAAATTGTTACTTTTCATCCTTTGTTCTTTTCAACTTTGGATCAAACAACAAACTTTGGATTCTTTGGACCTTCATCCGAACCGATCCTGCTTTGTCTGCCCAGTATTGGTAACTTTTTGGCGGTATGATACCCTTGAGGGAGACTGGTGTAATTTGTGTACTTTTCACTTCTCTATGTTTACGGTTTTTTGTATTCTGAAAAATGTTTCACTTTTCTATGTTTACATATTTATGTATTTTGAAAGCTGTGCATCTTTTCAGGCATTATGTCAAACAAGTATATAGATTGCCTCATAATAATTTATGATTAAAAAAACTATCTTGCTTTAAAAATAAAAAAATTTACAACAACGGCTCAATTTTGTTTTTACTGTAATTTTTTATTTTGATTATCGTTATAACTTAACAATTTAATGCATGTTCTCGATCACACTTTTTCTTGATTTAAATCAAAATCGTACAACATTTTGTCAATGTGATTTAAATCAAGAAAAGTTGATTTAAATTAAGAAAAATTGATTTAAATTTAGAAAAAGTGCTGCGAGAACACGACTTACGTCTATAAATCAAAACGTGAAATTGAACATCTTATGAAATCTCAAATTTGAGCAGAAATATGGTCGAGTATATTTTAAACATAAACTATGGATTTAAGACTAGATATGTTCTGGTTTAATTGTGTTTATTTTGATGTATAAAAACATAAAAGTATATTCCAATGTTACTTTTCTTATGATAGTTATCAAATGTTTCAATGTCATGGATATAGAGTTTGTGTTGTGTATCATGTCTTGTATAAGAACTCCTTTAAGAGAACGGTTTAAAAAGAGATGAACAAAAAAGATGTGCGGGTCTTATGTAAAACAGATGTATGTGAATCACCAAATAACCATATTAAAACCAAAGCGCACATAAACGTACATATATGTAAACAAACACACGTACACAACTAAATGATAAAATAAAAACTTTTAAATTTTAAATTAAATTCCAATAATAAAAAGTTGAAATAAAAAGTTTGGAATCAGTGGCTTGTATGAAATGTAAAAGTTGTTTCAGTGGAGTTAAACGTCATATCAGTGATATTAAATGCCGTTTCAAACACTTTGTAATTATATGAAAAAGAAATCTCGGCCAGTTCAACTCGTCTCAGCAAAATTTCACGCAATGTGATAAACGATGCGACAGGAAGGCGAAGAAATAAAGGTGCAGAGAAAAAAAGAAAAATGGAAAGGAGAAAGAAAGAGAAAAGTAGAGAGATAGAAAGATATAATAGGGGAGAGAAAGACAAAATTGGAGAAAGAGAGAAATAATAGGGGAGAGAAAGACAAAATTGGAGAAAGAGAGAAATAATAGGGGAGAGAAAGAAAGACCAAATTGGAGAAAGAGAGAGAAAGAAAGAAAGAGAACGAAAAGTCAGAGGAGAAAGGACATAATAAAAATAAAGTAGAAAGAACTAAATAAAAGTAGAGAGAAAGAACGAAATAAAAATAGAAAGAGGGAAAACGAGAGAAAGAAAGAGGGAAAGCGAGAAAGAAAGGTGGCGCGGTTACCGAACGCGTTCGTTTGTCTTGAGAGAGATGGCGTCAGGAGTGAGGACGTCACTTCATTAAAGTTTCATCAGTTGCCATAGCAACCGACTTGTTGGCGCCAATATCTCATCGCTCACGTGCCTCGAAAAAACGAAGGAAGTCTTCCTCGAAATTGAAAATAATGAAGTTACACTCGCACAAAAATGATAAAGACGTCGTATTTTTAATCTCACGTTGGAGGCAGTTTTAATGTATTTTATATACCCGATAAAAAAGGAATGTTTTTATGGTTGTAACAAAAATAATACACATAAAACATTTCTTTCTTTAAAAATGAATAAATATGTATTACATATTTTAACTGTTATAACATATTACAAC
Source organism: Archaeomysis grebnitzkii (assembly GCA_031471125.1). Classification (NCBI taxonomy): domain Eukaryota; kingdom Metazoa; phylum Arthropoda; class Malacostraca; order Mysida; family Mysidae; genus Archaeomysis; species Archaeomysis grebnitzkii. Next base: position 3,841 of record JARUHE010348141.1, on the reverse strand, counting down.
ATTTCAAAACTATTTTGAATAATAAGATGTCCTTTTATATTGAAAAGTTAAAATACTTTAATAAAACAAACTATATAAAATGTTTGGGATAAAACAAAACTATACTTAGCATACAGTTATTTATAATTTATAATTCTATCTTAAGAAAAAAATATAACAAATAAAGTATGTGGGTACATTTCTTTAGTTTCGAACTTAGAATATTAGCTGTAAAAGTTACATTTCATTGGCAGTTGTTTCGTTAGATGCAAGAAAAATATTGTATTATGATATATATATACATATCACAAAGAGTAAACTATTACATTTCATTTTATTTAAATATAATTGTGTTAGTACAACTGATACATTAACCAACTGTGTATTTCTTAAAAAGAGCACCAACTGTAACACAGGGCGGACCAATGTGAACTAACTGTCCCCATGGCCTCCAAATTTGTTGCCAAAACTGTTGTTTTTATTAAAAAATTCACAGTAGTTTTGATTATTTTTTATGTTACTTAAGAGCTAAATATATTATTTATACTTCAAAGAAAATATATACACGTGGCAGTGCGATGCGGGCACAAATGTACTCAGCCACTGGTCGAAAGGTCTGCCTGCTGACAATGCATTTAGAGCCAAATATTTTTCTTGTAGACTATAGCTTAATAAAACATGTGTGGCAATGTTTCATAGTTTAAAAATCGATTTATTTCATCGTCACCACTAAGTAAACTGCTGTGCGCATCCCAGTACAAAAAGAGGAAGTTTAATCAAACAAACAGCCGCCACAATGAACAAAAAATACACAACTCACCTCGCTTCGAGTCTTCCCGAGGCAGTGCATGGAGCGCCGGATTGTGGTGTTGCGGCAGACCCAAGTGAGGCGCCGCGGCACCCGGATACCAGGCAGCTGCCCAGCCAGCAGCTGCGGCGCCCCCGTTGAACATCCTCAGCTTGTCGTAAACACTCTCGCCGCCGCCTCCACCAACGCCAACGCCGCCACTCGCTTGTTCCTTCTGCGCAGCCAGGTTGCGCAGAACGCGGTTGATGGAAGACACCTGAGGGGAAATTAGGCTATCTTGAGTTCGGACACATTTGTTTGCTTAAGAAAGTAAAAATTAACAAGCTAGGTTTATGGCATCGTTCAACAGCGGCCAGACTTGTTTAAAAAAGTTAGAAAGTATTATGAGAAGAGAAAACGGAAGGGGGGGGGGTCCGTAGGAGTTGTTAATAAAAGTTCATCCGTCCAAACTTTTTCACATTATTCTAACCTTTACTAATTAGTTTACCGTTAACGAACACAAGGCTGGTATAATGCACAATTACTTTAATTTATTAACTGCACTTACGATGAAAACATCAAAAAACAATCACAAAATAAAATATTTGGTATGGTCAAATAATTAGCTCAAAAAACTTTTTTTGTATATCACAATTAAAGAGCCAATACAGTACCATATGTCAGCCTTTATGGCATGTGTGTGTGTGTATGTGTGCATGTACACTCATATGCTTAGTTCATATTTATATAATTGGTATAATGATATTAACAATAATAATAACATTGTCCAATACAATAACAGCAAAGGGGAATTAATCCCATAATACGCCAATTAATTTACCGCACTTACAATGTATCAAACTTACAGACAGAAATCCAAATATGTTTTCTGTCAATGGAAAACAAATACATTTTTCAAAATTATTAGTTTCATACAAAAGCTGTTTTTCATATTTTTATAATTCATAAATCATATTTAAGTTATAAAAAAATATAATTCATAGGCAATCAATAATCCAAGTTTTTGTAATAGTTAAAAAATGACGCTAACCAATAAAGCTCAAAAATGTTTAACATTGAAAGCATTAAAAAAGAAAACGACACTTTATAAATCGTACAACGAATAGTTAAAAACTTGAATACTCACTAGAAAGAGGAGGCAATAAAATTTATGAAGTAACTTAGATAAATTTGAGTTAATGAAGCCATTACACAACTTAGAAATAGAACAAAATCCAAATGAATAAATTAGACCGTCGTACAAAGGTTAAATTTTGAGTTAAAATAAAGTTTCAGGGATGGTTAAGGATCAATAAAGTCTGTTCGGCTCGAAGTACAAACGACATTCACGGTTACTCTTTAAAGAACAAACATCAAACACGTTTGTAATTTCCACACAACTTTACTAATGTTTACAAAATAAAACACAAATAGTTTTACAAAAGCGTTTGTTTTTTATGATATAATTTAATTTAAAAATAATTGGGAGTAAAAAGCAAGTATGTAGCTCCATAGAATGTAACCGCGAGTGAACATCAAACCAGAACCGCTGCGTTCATTGGTTCAGTCACTACAAACGAGCTGAGTTTTTATTGCAATTACTATCTTTCGGTGACCAGTCTCCATTTTTCTTTCAATAATTGCCTTGGCTATCTAACCGTTTTGTTTGTTTGCTTTAAACATAAATACAAACCACAGACAAATGTTAAAAAATGTTTGCAAGTAGTTCATCAGTTGATTAACGAAGATAAAGTGAAGCAAAAGTAAGACAAGATCATAGAATAAATAAACATTACGTTGTGCTTGTTCAGTGACGCGTTACAAAATGGCGATGCCACACAACATGGTGTACATCTTCTCTCATCCGCCCAAGTTCTCTTTTTTATTTTCAACATTTTCGTACAATGTTCCTACTTCAATGTTCCTACTTCAATGTTCCTACTGCAATGTTCCTACTTCAATATTCCTACTTCAATATTCCTACTTCAGTATTCCTACTTCAATGTTCCTACTTCAATGTTCCTACTTCAATGTTCCTACTTCAATGTTCCTACTTCAATGTTCCTACTTCATTGTTCTTACTTCAATGTTCCTACTGCAATGTTCCTACTTCAATGTTCCTACTTCAATGTTCCTACTTCAATGTTCCTACTGCAATGTTCCTACTGCAATGTTCCTACTGCAATGTTCCTACTGCAATGTTCCTACTTCAATGTTCCTACTTCAATGTTCCTACTTCAATATTCCTACTTCAATGTTCCTACTGCAATGTTCGTACTTCAATATTTGGAAAGTCATACTTGTTGTCAATACATTATTTTTTTGAAAGATAACATCTTTGTCTTAAAAATGTCCAGTGAACAAGTATCAACAGTTTAAGTAGCTGTTGTGTCAGTTGCAGGTTTCAAACAGAAGCTATTTTCCCAAACAACACACTTATAACAGCTATAAATACATGTATTAAATTTTCATTTCATGTTATTCAACTGTTATGTGTTAATATAAATATTTTTAACTAGCAAACACAAGAAAACAAATTTGTTTTACATGTATTGAAGTAGTCACTTTGATCCGTTAGTACAACTGAAAAATCTAAAAAACCTTATAAAGTGTCTTAACCTATACACACATAGATATATAGCTATATTATTAAGAATTCAAGATGTATGTACGTATATGTAAATGTGAGTAATAGTGTGTACAAGTACACATGTGTAGATATTACACAATAACTATCGCATGTAGCTAATTTTAACATTATTATGAAGTATGGATCTGTGAAGTAGTTCACCTTTAACCAGATATTGGGTTCGTTTTAAAGGAGTGAAACGTTCGTAAAACAACTTGCATTTGGTTAAGCTTTTAAAATCGATTCAATGATTCATAAGAATGGCAAAATAAAATTTCATAGTTAAAGAAAAATATTTTTTTGGACAAAAATGACCTTCAACAAATGTATCTTTTTAATAAAGAATTTAATAGTGTTTCTGGAGATTGCAAATGTTCATACAAGCTAGCAACATAAATATATATACTGTATGTGTAGATATATATATATACTGTATGTGTACATAT
>JARUHE010348130.1:0-10179 GCA_031471125.1 Archaeomysis grebnitzkii | reverse complement strand
ATACAAATTTCTTTTACACTATACTTTCAAGTTTTAACGACGGAATTCTGATGAAATATCCACCACACCTACAAAATATGTCCGCATCGATAGTTCTGCATTCAAAAAGTTGCATGTGTTTTGATAAAAACTTGCATAAGAAACATTTTGCATGTGCATTTGAACACAACCATTGTTACACATTTAGTAATAATGGGAGCATGAATATTAATCACTGAAAGTAAAGAAGAATGAAATGCGAGTACCATTTGATTAATATCTATACGTTAGATAGAATAAAAATCACTGTTAACTATGTTAGTCTTAAAAGTTTTCAATTTAACAAATTTGTAGAAAACGACAACTTTTTTATTATGATCATAGCTATTGGACTTTAAAACATTGTACCATGAACTATTTAGTTGCAAGAACACAAGACTTGACCTTAATATTTAGTTTAGAGCTTGCACTTGTCAGATTTCAAATGCAATATATTAACTAAGGAGGCGAAACTATCAAGTTAAGCAAATCTTGAATAATGGCATACCTTAGTTATGAAATACATGAATTATGGAAAATTTTAATATTTTTCATTCAGAGCTTTTTGGGTGGTACGGATACATATAAAAATTCTGGCAAAAGTTTACATATGTGTATTTTGTACATGATACCATGAAAATTATATCAATTGTTTTACCTGAATTTTTAATTTCTTGCATATAATTTATATATATTTGCTTACAGTAGTTATATTACCCAAACTTATACTATCAACATGTTATAGTTATCTATAAATAGGACACTAATGTCTTGTGATTCAAAACGGTCTTCCTGAGATATGAAATGGCAAATATTTTATAACTAAGGAGTACTACTGTACTCGGAATGTCGAATTTAGTTTAATCAGTCAAATAGTGTAACTTGAGTTTTACAAAATAATAAATTGTGTACATGAAGCAAATACTTATGGAATCCTCGTGGTATATTCCACAAAATGCATGTTCAAATTGCAATTGTTTGTCTTTTATAGTTTTATAAACGAAATATGATGTATATGTAATTCTAAACAGCATTGTCCAAGTAAAACATTCCATTGGTCTTCAAATAAATAGGATTATCTTCTCATGTTGAGCATAGGTAAATAAGTAACCAAATAAATATATTTATTAATTAGACCAGATAAAACAAACTGGTCTAAATTATCTGTCTTAAGAACTAGGTTATATTAATGTTTAGAATTGAGAACATGTAGTTTAAATCGACATGCATATAAACTTTTCCCAAGAGGCACAAGGAAATAAGTCTCCTAAAAATCACAATTTTAGTGGCTCTGTTAGTGATTTGCCCCATTATGACCAAAAATTGTCAAAGATGATATATCTGTTTCACCAACTAACCAATGTAGCTTTAAGTAAGGGTATACTAACAGTTTGGCTCTGCCAACTTATGCAATGCTATTATCCAAACAAAATTTAACCAATGAAGTAGTTTGTCAACTTATAAATAACATTTTCAGGTCGTGGATTACTAGTTTTCACTTGTGGTAGCTGTTGCATCAGCTGAAACAATGACATAATTAGTTTTAATGTTAATTCATTATTGCTCAAAAAATGATATTAATGTTATAAATGAAAACAAATTTTGTTTCATGTTTCTAATTCTACCTTAATACACCAACCGGCTAATTTAAGCCAGTCTAACAATTCACAAACTATGTACAGGGAGTTCCCAACTTTCGTCAGACCTTTGTTCCGACAGTGACGTAAACCAATTTTTGATGGAAGTCGCAACTGATCTTATATTGCATGTATATAGAGGTAAGACTAGCAAAACTACTTCTGGCACAAACCTCAAAAATCTGAAGTGTCATCCATGCTTTATTATTCGCCTTCCACATGACACGCAACTGACCCTTACAAATTTCTATAAATGCCCTCTCAACCAGCGTCGTAACCGGGAAACGACGTAGGTTGGGGAACTCCTGTATAGGATAAAGAACTTTTTGTTTGTAAGAAAACCTGGTCATTATTACATTTTTACTTGCAAAGGACAGTAATTAATTACCATGTTTCAAACTTCACCCAACCATTTTTTAAATATTAGCAAGACAAAAGAACTAATTGATAACTTACATTAAAAAACAACTTCAATGTCCGGTATGAGGGCTCCATTGTCTGTATCGAGGATGGAATGGGGTCGACAACAACAAATTCAATGTGTAATTTATTCAACAATATTATTGGAGAATGTTTGTTTTTAGTTCAACAACTATGCAGTGATTTTTTGGCTGAATGCCACCAGAGATCCATTAAATTAATGTCGGATGATAACTGAGTGGATAAGACCGTCATCTTAAATGATGAAATCTCATTCATATTGATCAGAGTTCATTCCAAAGCATGTTGAGGTAGTTGAACAGGATTCTGTTCTTTGAATAATAAGTCCCCCTGGATTTGAGGAAGTTCCATGTGTCGGCAATATAGCCCTAGAGTATACATCACATGGTGTAGTAGTAATAAGAATGAAAGCATATTTAAGGCACTGGAAAGTGTTTAACAGTGTGGGTGCTATCTCAGACTAGTAATAAAAATATTTTTTTGGCAATTAAATTTTGCACTTTGGTTCATCAAGGAAACAAATTGATTAAAACATTCACCTTTACGCCACTCTTCGCACAGTTTGAAAATGGCAAATGAGGTCAGTGCTGCCCAAGGAGTTTGGTCTTCGGAAGGCTCGACTTCCCAGGCAGAGGGCTTCACGAAGCTCATGAGGGCAGCCTCAGCAGCTGCATGTTTGGCAGACTTTTTCGAGGATCCGAACCCTTGGAACTTCTGTCCATCAACCTTAAAATAGTTTCAAAATTTGTTTTTCAAACAGTAAAAATTAAAAAAAATGATAATAAATTCTAAAATATCAAAACTAAAAAACAGTTTCTAAAATAGTAAGCTGAGAATAAGCTTACTTGCACAATCCACTGAATGTTTTGCTTAATAAAAGTCAAGAGTACAATATAAGCCAGTTAAAACAATCGACAAACCTTTTCACTTTCAACAAAAACTAAAAACATCAAGTTTTGCAAAACTCAAAACAACAAAATTGGGATAAATTATGTTTAAATGTATAGATCATCAATATTGAGCCATGAGCTTATTTGAATCGAGTGTTGTTTAATTTCATAACATTGTGCGTCTTCTACTTGTATTTCTGCAGTGTTTTAAATTTATTTTTATTTTTGTTGTAAAAAAATATTTTATTATGTTCAAGGATTTTATAATATCATTAAATACCACATATAGTGTAGTGGTTGATAGCTATTGTGCTTTATTCATAGCTAATTATTTTACAGTAATATAAATGAAGAAGATGAAAAACAAGCACAAGTAAATGCTACCCATTAAAAGCTGTGTAATTGTTGGATAAAATTCTATATATTAATACCCTTCTTTTATTTGTTTCCAATAAAATTCTCTCTAAGCCTTCAAATAAAAGCGAGGTAACCATGAGTTTTATGATAAATTGGCAAGTCTATAAACTCGTATAATCTCGTATTATTTAAAAATATAATTTTTTTCCCAAAAATTATATCTGCCATTCTACCTCAAAAAACCCTAGCTCTTTGATTGTTTTAAATTAACTTTTCTCAAAGCCTTCAAATAACTAGTAATCCAAGAACCAAACGGTTCAAATGTCTTGCAACCATTCATTCAGTAACTTTAAAAAATCACCTTAGACTATTTATATATGGTTCATTTTCAATCCATTGGTGCATAAATAAAAACAAAATATGGAAAAAAAACTTATCCAAAAAGATTTCTGTGCAAATCAGAAATGTCAATCACAAATAGTGTTACAAATTGAAAACATAATTTAATCAAACAATTACCTTAAAGACTGTTTATGTATACTTCATTTCCAACCCAATGATGCATAAATAAATCCAAAATAAGAAAAAAAAATTTAAGTTAATTTGAAAAAATGTAGTTAAAAAAAATAAAACCAAAAATCAAGCCTATATGGAAAGAAATAATAGTATAGATGATATATAGGCATTCAAGTCATTGTCTAATGATGACATTGGAATTGCTGTGCCTATGTAGAGCTTTGCTATGTATGCTCGACAAAAATGAAAAGTAGTAAAGATTATTTTTACAGCATAGAGCCGTTGTTGCGACTTCGTATGTAATGCGTTACCTCTTAATACTTTGCTAGGATTGTTCCAAGATTTGTGAATCACTGTTTGGCTCTGCACACGGTTTTCTGATTGAACAATGTCTAAACATAGTTTCACCAAAAATGTTGTAACTTAAGATTAAAAAGAACATAAAAACTTTGACTTACCATAACTGACATGCTAAAAGACATCTCGTTTCCTTTTCTAACTTCAGCCATGTAGTTTAAGAATGGATTTAGTTCCTCTAAGCACATAATGGCATTTTTCGGCTTTATGAATTTTTTGATTTCTGCTAAATAAAGAAAATAAGGTAAGAATTATTTTTATTGAAAGAAAAATGTAGAACTATTGATAAGCTTTACTTGAACATGTTATTACAGTGAATCATCAGAAAAAAGCTATAAACTATGCCCAAAAACATTTGCTGAATACAATTTTTGCACCTGAAAATTACATTAAGCTGGCAATAAATCAATAAATACTGCTAAAATATAAGTGGTTATTTAATCAAACATTTTGTTAATGAAGTATAAAATAATATAATACTACTATAAAAATAATATATTAATATAGAATTAAATAACTAGTTGATAACCTAGTATTTTTGTTAAGCTGTGACCAAGTCCAACTTCTATGAGCTACTACTGATTGTTGGGAGGATGCAGAGGCAGATCTTTTCAACATTAAGAAAATTTTGCTAAAACTTCAGTTTTATTCCTTTCATTTTCTTTTTCATTTTACAAACTTGTTTTAACAGTTCTTATCTATACAATTGTTTCTTTTTGTAGAAAATAACAGGTTTTTATCTGGCTAGACAGGAGTTAGAGCTTTTTTGACAATTTTACAGATTTGAAAACATTATTGTACCATCAATTTTTGTTGGTAAAATCAATTAACAGGTTTCAAATCTCAAGCTAGAAAAGACTTTGCACATTTCTGCAAAATATATTTATTTTTTTATAAATCTGAATGACTTTATAGTTTATATATAATCCTGAACAAAATTGTCCAAGGGATTTTTTTTTTGACAACTAATATTTATTGAATCACAATCTCTAGACAGAGCTTGACATCTTTTTCATAAAACACACTTTTTTTCAATTTATATTTTATATATAGAAAAGTTCTTTATAATTTATATTCTGTCACAGCTTTAATTTGTTAACAGATTTCCTTGTACTAGTTTACTTCAAAAGTTTACACCACACAGAAAACTAATACTTGGTTAGAAATTTACTATGCCGTGCTCAACAAAACTTAAATGTCTTGCAGACTGTTGTAAAGTATAATATTTGCTCTTAACACATTCTCTGAAAAAAAGGACCTGCAAATTATTATAAAGGATCAATCAAGGCTTCATTTTTATAAGTGGATGATCCATTAAGGGCGCCAGATTAATAGAACTTGTGAAAGACGAACCATTAAACTATTTGTAGGTCGTAATTAGTTTTTTGCTAAGATATCAAATAGAAAATTATACCAAAATCGATGAGGGACTTAACTGAAATAAAACAAGTGGAAAAACTTGCAATAAACATAAGCTGTTACCAAGTAGAAGTTTATAGCAGATTTATCTAAAATTCATTGCTCTGAAATCAACAAACCCATAAACACCAGAAGAAAGTAGCCTAGTCATTTCAATAAATGCAAGTTTGAAAAAAAAGTTAAAGAAACATTGTTTTAATGCATTTATATGTCATTTATGTTAAATGATTATTGTTCTAAATCAAGAAAACGTTAAGTCTACTTTTGAAAGAAATAAAAGTATAAAAATATCTACACAATTAAGAGTAACTCCTACAGCAATGCCTTTTCTATGATAAAGTTGTTCTATCACCCTATAGTTAGGCCTATTATTATGAAATGTTCATACGAGACATTATAAACATGGTTCTCATGTTTTGTAAGTGACCTTAATTATCACAGATTGACCAATGATATAAAGTCAGAGTAATAGCAACACTGTTAGGTGTGATTACTATGGTTAGATCTCTGCTCGTATATTCATCCAATTCAATTAGAAAACTTGTACAATAAACAATAATCCTCAACCTCTACTTCCTCCAATCTATAAATTAGTAGGGAGTTAAAAAGCTGGACTTTGTCACATTTAAAAAAAGTCAAATTACTAATCTTTCTATATTAAAATAATTGGAGCTTGAACCATTGAAATCCAACATTATTTTTGATGGCCGACATACCTGCTGGGTCAAATAGTTTTCTAAACTCAGAAGTCTTAAGGTCCCCAGTGAGGTCAGTCATTATATGATTAGTAGGATCAATCTGGAATTGAATAAAAAATGAAATTCAAACAAAATCTATATGCCTCAAAATTACAAAAATAATGAATATAATCATTATACATAAACTAGTAATCCACCAACTGGACGGTTCAAATGTCTCGCAAAGATTCATTCAGTAACTTTAAAAAAAATTTTCTCTCTAAAAATGTCAAATCATAAATGGTGTTACAAAGTGAGAGAGCTTCATTTTATCAAAAATTCACCTTAGAGACTATTTATGTGTACTTCATTTCCAATCTATTGATACACAAATGAAAATATGAAAAAAAAGTTAATTTGATAAAAAAATGTAGATAAAAAGTGAAAATCAAATAAAAATACCTAGTAATATATTAAAACCAATAACCAAGCCTATATGAAAAGAAACAATAATAGTATAGATGATATAAAAACATTCAAGTCATTGTCTAACGCCGACGACAACGACGAGGACGACGACGACATCGGAAACCCTACGCCTATGTAGAGCTTCGCTACGCACGCTCGACAAAAATGAAATATTAAAATATTAATTATAAAATAATCATAATAAAAAAATACAAGTAATCCATGAGCTGAACAGATCAAATGTCTCGCGATCATTCAGTAACTAGATACAAAAAATGCTAGACTTCCATATGCATGTGAATAACAAATATTGTTACAAAGTGCGAATAAATATTAAAGGAAAAATTTAATTTGGAGACTACTTTGCAAGCATATCTAGCATTAATGTGTACGAATGCTGCAAGGATTATTTGCAGGGTATTTATGTACCCTTCATTTCCAATCTATTGCTGCAAGAAGCGAACCAAAATATGAAACAAATGAAAAGTACTTTTTAGGTCCACCCCATAAATGTCAATCAAAAATGGGGTGACTTCACGACATCTATCTTTTTTTACAACATTGGCGTATTAAAACACCTGTTTTACTTTAATAATTTTTACAATTTCTTTCAGGAGCTTTTTTTATATGTCCTTTTATTTATATATTTACACTCTGCTCATACGAGAAGGTTGGGTTAGGTAATGTTAGACGAGGTTTTGTAGTTTTTCCACAACTTTCAAAAGAAAGTTCATTGGTTTAATACTCCATTGTTGTAAAAAAGTAGCTATCGTAAAGTTTCACAAAAATGGTGGTATGAAGTGGGGATAGGTAATAATTAAATAACTAGTTGTTATGGATAACTTTAACAACCTTCAACAAATAATTTCGAAGCTTAGCCTAAGTAAACTCAAAGTTTCACAAAAAAATAAGTTTTCGAGAATAATTCTTAAAATCTTTCAAATTTCTTTTTTATCAAAAACAATTTTATTTAGAAGTTCTCATTTTTAGTAAAAACTGATCTAGCCCAAGTAAATTGGTATTTTTAATTTTTTGGCGATTAAAAATAATTCCCAAAAAGCTACCCGAATGAAAACCTTTAACATTTTTGTAAGAAATTGATATAAAATGCAAATATATAAATAGGCGGTACTATAAGAAATCCTAACTTAACCCGACTCTCGCAAATGCAAAATCTGTAAATATATAAATAAGAGGAGTTCGAATCCTAAAAAACTAAAGTCTTTAAGTTGTACTAAAAAAAATAGTTATGAAAATTCGTGATAAGAATAACTGAATGATTAAGGATATTAAAGCAACCACTTGAAAAAACGTTTAAATGAAAGGTGTCTTTGGCCTGGAACCAAGTTATCCAGCCCTTCCATAGAAGGAAGGTGTATTCCAACTTCAAAAGCACTTCAGATCACTTTTTTGTGGTATTTATTATTTGGTGAAGTGCCTTCCTCAATCATTCAAGGAAACAATCATTGTTATTATAAGCAGATATTAGAAAGTTACCCAACAAAAGTTTAAAATGTTATAATAAACAACCACAAGCTTGACCATCAAGTGATACGAACTTTTGGAAGTTTACTTCTGTATTAATCCAACGAGACAAGATAGGTGGCACCGAGCCAATAATAGGACACTTTACCTTGAAAAATCAAGTGATGCCCTAAGGTTTGGCAAGTAACTTTTGGCTAGATTTTACTTTAGGTCCCTTAATAAAATCTACCAACTTTAACAAGAAAGTACTACCAATGTAGTTCTTCAATGTTAACCTTTATTTGTGATTTATGTTAGGTTAGATTATGTCACGTAAGGTAAGGTACTATTTCACAAAATAAGTGAAATTTTAATGTTTTTCATGTTCAGTACTTGTTTATGGATCTAAAGTAAATTTTACCTAACTTTTTCCTGCAATCTTTATAATAAACCGCGAGTTTCATCCTATATAGCTTTCACATATCGTAGAATATGTGAGCGTCATGTTAGGTTAGGTTTTTTTATGTTAATTTTCAATTTAAATAACCATATATTTTAGTGTTTTGTGAAACTTCACGACGGCTACGTTTTTTTTACGACAATGGCGTATTAAACCAATGTACTTTCTTTTAAAAGTTCTAGAAAAACTACAGAAACTCACCTAACCCAGCTATCTCGTAATTACAGAATGTAAATATATAAATGGAAGAACGAATAAAAACTCAAAATTATAAAAATGAAAGTAAAAAGGGTGTTTTGATACCCCGTTGTCGTAAAAAAAGCGTAGCCGTCGTGAAGTTTCACTTAGAGCTTAACTTGTTGTTGCCATAATTTATTTTCACCGATAAACTGGTTTTATTAAATAGAATGTGGGTTAAATAAAGCTCGGCACTGCACCCATAACCGATAAACTGTTGTGCCCGATATTCCCAGTGAAGGTTAAATATGCTTTGTATGCAAAATGTTACAGAGTTCACCCCAGAGACTACATGATTAAAGTTACTAATAACATTTTATTTCTGGTCAGAATCCGCAATTGCGCTAGGACATGATTATCCTACCTGACCTGGCAAGACAATACTTTATAGTTACTTTTGCCAGATGTTCCATACCATAGGCAACAAGGTGAAAGTTTACAAAGACCGGCATGTCGCGTTGCATACTGTACGAAAATTGCAGTATTTAAGGAAAGTTGGTAAAGGTAGGGGAAATTCTAAAAATTGACTACACAAATAAAATTATTACCAAATTGTACGTTTTTAAATCCTTGACAAAAAATGTTTAACAAACTTATTGCGGAAATTTATAGGTCGCCTAGAAAATTGAAAAAAAAACTAATTTCGTGCTTTGCGCCTTTACTGTTGCACGAGTTTATTAGACTACGTTAGGCTTTAATATTTCGATTTATTGCATTTAGATTTATAGTTAAGTATACATTTTAATATATATATACATTAATAATTACATGTTAAATTGTTACGTTTAGATATATTTCAATATTGATGGCTCACCTAAAAAGAAAGAAGCGAAACAAATTTCACGCTTCATAACATAGGCTACATCGTTCCGCTCGTCTTTGCAGTAATTGTTTTGATTAGTTGTTTCATTATATTTTCCGAATTATTATATTTATATTTAAATATTTGGTTAATGCTAGGTTAGGTTAGGTTAGTTTAGTTTAGTTTAGGTAGGAAAAGAGGTGTTTATTATGTTCAATGGCGTGCTGAAATATCAAACTTTAAACTCCTTCTGGGGAGTTTAAACTTCATATCGCCGGATTTAACTTTCATATTCGTTGAAAGCACATCAAAATCTTTAGGAAAAACTCCTTTCCTATATGAAAATATGATTATGGAATCTCTCCTACCTTAACCAGAAAGTTTAGCATTATCTTAACCCACCAAACAAAATACGGACTTTGCTCCTCAAATGGTT
>JARUHE010348119.1:0-10179 GCA_031471125.1 Archaeomysis grebnitzkii | reverse complement strand
AATAATTATTTAAATTATTACAACACTTTATAATTTTGGAAAGGAGGATGTGAAAGAATAATTAACTTGGCTAAGATGTTTCAATTTCCTTTGTGATTTGGCCTTCGGGGTGAATTTAATTTGTGTTTCCCTTGCTACTCTAATTTCAAGCATCCTCCACTTTTGAAGTTCTAGCAAAAAAAATATATTTCTATATCAATACAAATAATAAAATAAAATAATTATTTGCACAATGTTGATTCAACATAATTCTAACTGTTCTAAATTCTCAACGAAACAATTTTTATAGTTTCCCGTTGTAATTGTTGATCAATGAATGGGGTTAAACAGTTAGGTCAAATGTACAAAACTCACAAGCAATCAAAAACCCATTTTTCTTTTTTATAAAAAAACATGGCTTTAAAAACATGAAAAATAAAAATTTATTTGTTTATTTTTAAAAGTTTATTTTACAATTTAAAAAAAAAACATTCAAAAATATATAATTCGGGTATTTTTCTTATTTTTGGAACGAAAGAGTCAGGTGAAGTTGAGATCTCACTTCCAGGATATGAGGTTTGGCGAACACTTCCTCAGATGTTCCCAATTTGAGCATTAACATTTCTTTATCTCAGGATAATAAATGAGCTCTGCCACAAACACAGATTAATAACCCTTTAATGTCTGAAATAATTGGTATAATCCCTCAAAAATAAATAAAAAATAACATTGAAATATCCTTTATTGTGTGGAGTTGAAACCTACAAACACTTGTGTCGAAGGTGGTAAGAAAGGGTAAGTTACCTTATAAAACAAATATCTGTCTCTCTCCTTGTCTCCATTTGTATGTGTCTCAGTATGGATGGCTGAATGCATATATTAATATACAGTATACAAAGGTAAATTTATTTAACTGTATACTGTATCTATGTATATAAATATTATTTATATATTTCTGTAATTATTTTGTCCTAACCCAAAAAAGTTGTAAATACCCACGTGATCTTGCATCCTTTTTGCGCCGTTCCAGATGAGTCCTTCCTCCATGCACGGAAGCGGGATCAGAGGTGATGCCGTCCTCGCTCCTCGGGACCTCGTAGGACCCCTTGCCCGGTGAAGCCGAACATCACTCGAAGGACTTCCTGCAATCCCGGCAAAACATTCCTCGGGAGTCGTAATAATAACATTGAGGACTTCCTCGTTACGATGGCGAGGTTGGTTTTCGTGATCTTGTGACACCACGTTTCACTTCACAGATTCCTAATGCAGGCTGGAGGTTGTGATCTTCAGGTTTTCTTGATTAATTTTGGCTTCTTGGCAATCAT
The DNA here is from genome assembly GCA_031471125.1 of Archaeomysis grebnitzkii. Classification (NCBI taxonomy): domain Eukaryota; kingdom Metazoa; phylum Arthropoda; class Malacostraca; order Mysida; family Mysidae; genus Archaeomysis; species Archaeomysis grebnitzkii. Next base: position 8,875 of record JARUHE010348119.1, on the reverse strand, counting down.
TTCATTCATTCACCGGAAAGAGCATTGCACTGCACCTCTTTTTTACCAATAATAGTAATAAAACTAATAATATAACCGGGATTAATAATTATAACAAGAACACAATAATAACTGGAAAAATAACAATAGGAATAATAATAATAATAATGATAATAACTGGAAGAAAAATAATAATGTAGGAACAACAACAGTAACCAGAGCAAGAATAGCAGTAACTTAATTACTAATAACAGAAGCAACATTAACAACAAGAATAATAACAACAACATGAACAAGAATAATAACAGAACTAATAAAACAATAACCAACAACTGATTGAAAAGTCAATAATAAAAATAATGTTAATAACAAAAATAACAAATTATTTGAATACTGCAAAATACTAACAGTACTAATAATAAAAATAATAATAATAATAATAATAACAACTAGTGGTTGTACAAAAACCTGTACACTGCCTTAGTTAAGCTAGTGGGTTCAAAAAATAGTTCAGGAAAGCATAATTTAATAAAAGTTAAATTTAAAAAAAATTATATTCCTGTTTTGAACATCTTGACTTTAATCTTCCGCTTAAGGATACAACAAACAACAAATGGTGGTATAGTGAATTACAACCATAGTTTGAGTATTATTTTGTGATTAATTATAACCTAACTTGTAGATGAAATAGAAGACAGAGTTCATGTACGTGTGGGTCACGCACTTCTGTTTTTTATCGTTGTTTTTACCTTATACTTAATATTTATAGATGAAAACAATATTTTTTCATTATGATTTGTGTAACACTTTGTTGTTAAGACCTTTTTGAAAATAAATAATTGAATTTAAGTCATAGTTGTTTGTAGTTGATTATTAAAGAAATAAAGTAATTATAAGAAAGTTTATAACATGACAAATATTAAGCTTTTTAGAGGAGACGTAAGGCACCCTTTAAAAGTTACTCTTGATTGTTTTTGTTGTTACTTATTTGTGGACTTGTGTTTTTTCAAAAATAGATTAGATATTTTTTTTATTTTGGAGCAATGATCATTTAATATAAATAAAAGATATATGCATTAGGAAATGTGTATATCTTGAATATTTTCTTAAAACATGAATTTATTGAAATAACTACATTTTTATGTTGACATGTTGAATTCAGAGCAATCGTTTTATATGAGACTTCGTAATAAACCCGTATGGTTTGGTTGTGTACTAGTTTCTTTTTTACTTGATAATACTCACTAAAAATAATTAATCTTATGAGTATATATTGCTTAGTTAAAAACAGCTTATTGAAATGATTGAATAAAATGTAAATCATAAATAAGTAAAACATTAAGTAAATATTCACATGAAATATGAATGGTTTTATTCTCGCCGTTCAATTTACATTTGAAAAAAAAACACCTACAAGGACCAAAACAGCAAAATAAACGGTAACAGTATAGCTCATTGCCTCGCCATTCATAATAAAAAACAACCACCCGTAAATGTTGTGTCTACATACTCAAAAAATATCTAAATTAGTGTAATTTTTAAAACAATTCTATACTTTATTATTTTTCAAATATGTTCTAATTGAAGATACAACTCTCTTCTGGAATATTGTATGAATCTTTCAGTTGTTTCAAATAAACGTTTCTTAAAACCTTCAAATAAAAGTCTTGGTCAACCATGAGGTTTTTTAGACAAAAATCCTTATGGCAATCCACCTAAAACCTCCAGTTCTTGCTTTTATTTTAAATAAACTTTTATCTAAACTATCAAATAAAATAGTTAACCATGAATTCAATGAAAAACTCACTTATAAAGATGTAGGTTTTAATAAGTAAATACTGATTTCACAAACAAATCCTTATTGATACCATTGTAGAATGCTATTGTCTTTATTTTTGTTTAATCAAACTTTTCTGTAAATTATTTTTTTTTAAATGTCAAAATTTAGTTATAGTTCGGACACAAGATATAGGAGCTGGTGTCTTTCAGGCACAGTTTAATAAGAATATTGGTAATCTTTCCATTGGTATTTAATGTTTTTAATAAAAAGTTATTTTGAAAAATTATATTTTGTGGAAACTTGCTCCAATCCAGGCTTATTTTTTTGTTGAAATTTTAATATTTTTATGCCTCATATTATTTATTATATGTTTTGAACGAAATGAAGCGAAAGCTCTATATACAGTTGAATTATTTTTCAAGGTTTTTGTTATTGACTTTAGAGCAAAGTTTGTTGAATATAAAATTTATGGTTTTCAATTTTTGTTATTTTTCATAAAAGGGTTTTATTTCTATGCTTTATGCTTTTCACACAATAATTTTTAGATGTTTTTTCATGAATTTTGAAAAGTTTGCAAAAGGAACTTTTAAAATCTTTATTTTACAAGAATGTTTACCTAGAATAAAATGAAGAACTATTAATGGTCAACAACTTTTACTTAGAAAATGTTTGATGCAACCTATATTTTCTTAAATAATAGTTGTATTTTTTACAGGGATAACCAAAACTAAAATTTAGTTTATAGTTGTTTTTATTTCAATTGAATGTTTAGTTAGAATGAAATTAAGAACTATAAATTTTCTTTCAGCAACCTTTACCAAGAAAACATTCCTTAAAAACTATGTTTTTTTTATAAATAATAGTCTTTTCTTATCAGTTTATCATGGTTAACCAAAAACAAAGTTTGGCTTATAACTTTATTGTATTTCATTTTAAAGGAATGTTTACTTAAAATGAAATGAGGAACTGATAATTATCAACAACTTTTACTTAACACGCAAAATTAATTTTCTTCCTCTAATGTAGTTTTTTCGTTGCAAGAACATAACATAGTTTTATATACTAAAACATAATTCCATCAACCAAACTTAACCAAACCACACATAATTTAACTAACCCACACTCCAGCCAACTTAACATATCTTGATTTAGACAACCCTCATGAACCCAATATAACCTAACCTAACCTATCCTATCTTAAACTAACCTAGCCTGCTTATCTTAGCCAAGAATAACATAACCCAACAACCTTTATTTTATTGTCTTGTTTTGCTGTTCATCTTGTAACAGACAATCCGCAGAACAGAAATCTCGAGTTTGTAGGATGTGAAAAATAATTTCCGGGAAACGAGGTCACCAAATACCAAAGTATTCTCCAGCACAATCACGAAGACGATACTCAGCACCGCAGACGAGAGATCAAAGACGTCCTAATGAGGTGTCGAGACACTCTGATCAACAGCGGAAGGACTCGACCTCTAATTAGAGTAAATATTTCCTTCTGGATTATTATTTTTTTTTGTTTTTTTTAAACACTGAATTATTATTTATTTTTTTTAGATATTTGAATTATTTTTTGTTTACTTTTTAAACACTGAATTATTATATTTTTATATATTTTAATTAATATTTGTTTGCCTTTTCAAACATCAAATTTCTTTAACTGCCATGTTTTTAGAAACTTGACCATCGAAGAAGAACCATCAATACAAATGGAATCTTTGACGACAGAGGCACGGCAGTTAACACATATTCCTGAGAATGGGGTTTATGAAAATATTGTTAGTAAGATTAATGTATTTGGTTGTTTGAACATCAACGAAAGCTTAGTTGTTTTACGTTCGATCTTGGACATAAGTAAAATTGTATCATTTTTCTTATTAAAATAATTAAGATTTTTTCAAAGTATGATCTTGCAGTAAAAAATAAATAACAGCTTCTCTAAGGAGCACATACAAATAAAGCGGCACATCAGACTAAAATCAATTGAAAAAGTTTTAAAACATTACGAGGTAAAGCCATAGCATACCATAGACGGCATAACATCATAACCATAGACTACTTTGGTATACGCATTAATTTTATTGCATTAGTCCCAAAATAACCAGTCAGGTAAATGTTCATAGCAGCTCATTAGTGACATACTTGTTCTTGGTGTTTCTTTTTCATAACTTCTTCAATGTTTGACAGATCCTAGCTTCATCTTCAGTTAAACTTAGGCGTTCTAGTTTCTTGTTATTGAGGTTATTGATGTTTTGTACAGTCGAGGAACCTAGTTCATATATCTAAGAGGTTGAAAATTGCAATAGCTTGGCAATATTTTTACCTAAATCGGGATACTTATTTTTATTGAACCTCAAAAAGTATCGATATACACTGTCGAATTATCCATTTCTAGCTTTCGATCAACAGACATTGTGATAAAATATACTTCTTCGTGTAACTGAAGTTTAAGACTTGAGCAGAGTTATGAAACAATTTAGAATTTAATCATAATTTTATATGTTCAATGACAAACAAAATGTTGATGCTATCATTAAGCGCTGTTATGACTAGCTATATATGGAATCATTGTTTAATGTAGGTGGTACCATCGGTGGCACAAGTATCTGGCATTTCTCAAATACAGTTTAAATAAAAATAATGAAGTTATTAATTATTATTTTTTATTGTAAATTCCATACTGTGAAAATCAATGGTATATTTCCACAGTATGAATTGTACAACAGACAATAAGAATTTATAACTTCATTATTCTTATGCTTCTATTTGAAAAATGTCAGATACTTGTGCCACCGATGGTACACTTTAAGGGGAATTTTATAAACGTCTATGGGAGCAACATACAACACTTCCCAGAATATCATCTTTTTTTCAATCACAATTTTTTTTTTGATAACCAACTTTCCTGTTTAAGTGAAATGTTTTCGTTTCTAATTTGTATGTTACTCTTTGTACTATTCACTTCAATACACATTTCTAATGAATATTTTAATTTAGGGTATCCTGTGGATTTTACAGAATCTTTCCTGTTTTTCTTGAAACAAGTATAAAAAATAATTAAGTCTGTAGTTTGTCAACACGTTTCAACGCCTTACCTTTCGAAAACCATCGTATCTCGAAACGCATGTCCAATCTAACATGCTGAGAGTTCATTTTATTGCATACGTGTTCAAAGCATCCTGACTTCAATAGTCTATTTTTAATATAATTGACCTTTTAATTTATTTGATTTTCATACGATAACAGCTTTATGTAAGAAGCAACAAGTACAAATGCGATTTAAAATTAATGAATATTTAAAAAATATTTATTGGGTAAATTTGTTTAAACATTTTATTTTTAAATTATTGCTTCAAAACATAAATCTAAAATTATTGTAGCAACATAATTCAATTCAGAAATTTCAGGATTTTTCAAAAAACATAGGAATTACAAAAATACAAAAACTTCAAACTTTTGTTTGAATTTTTAGTATCTAATGTAGGAGGTATATTTTTCCAATAAAACATATTTTAATGTAATACATAAGAAAACAATTACACATATTAATAACAGTACATAATAAAATTTTATACGCAATAATCATATACATAAATAAGAATCATAAGGACACTAAACATAATGAAATTTAAATAATAAATATCATTATCATAACCAAAACCAAAAATGTCAAAACAAAAACCGAGAACAACAAAACCAAAACCAAATCAAAACCAAAATCAAAACAAAACCAAAATCAAAACAAAAGCATGAAAACCAAATTCTTAAAAAAAGAAAAAAGAAAAAAAACATACTTGGCAACCACCTCTTGCAACCGTTCGCAGAGCCATTTCCTCCCAACTACGCACGAGCATCCTCGCAGCTACTTGTTCATCGTCGGTCATCGGCGCTGAACGTCTGGCGCAAAACATAAACCGTGGGAACCCGCCTGCGTGTCAAACACTGATGTCCAGTTTCTATTGGCAAAAAATACTTACTTTTGTTTCAACCTTTTAAATGTCGGTAAAAACCGACGTAAGGATTGGAATGCCTTGAATTATCGTTGCTTTTAGCCCATATTGTGTGACCTGAATTCCAGTATTTATGCACTAATGGGTCAAAGAAAATACTTTTACATTTGCTTTATCCTCTAAGTATGAATATATTTTGACATAAGGTCTAGAATATCTCAGATTATTGTTGATTATAGTTTTAGTTGCATGACACGAGTTGGTCTCTAAATTTAGCGAGGGCTTCCATGTGGGCGTGTGACTGGAGTTGGCTTATGCAGCTATGTGGGCAATTATTTGTGGGTATTTAATGTGTGTAGATTCGCTAGTATTACCATTTTGTGTACATTGTAAGATACGTGCTCTACACACATACACACACACACACCCACACACACTCACACACATATTCACACACATATACAAATACGCGCACAAACACACACACAGACACACACACACACATACACATATGCATACACACACACACTCACACACATACACACATACGCGCACAAACACACACACACAAACACACACACACAAACACACACGCACGTACACATATACGCACACAACACATACACATACATACACACACACACACACACACACACACATACACACATACATATATACATACACACACACACACACACACCCACACATCTATACACATACAAATACACACTCACACATACGTACACACACACACACATTTATACAAAACAAATATATAAATGCAAAAGCGTATATATAGTTTTGTTACAACGTTAACTATTGTTTCAAATTATTGTCAATCTGTAGTTTAATTTTCACAATGTAATTTATATTACAATGATATGTCTGTCGAACATAACATTAACTTGAATAAAACTTTATATATACTTAGCCATAGTGTAGTGTATGAATAATACACCTTTCTTTTAACACTAAACTAATTTGTTTTTTTTTACAGTCATAGTCTTGCGCATCAGATAATATAGAAAAGGCAAACATTTTATGACGAACGGAAGTTAACGAAATGTTCAGTTATTTCATCCCTCACGTCGGGCAAAACCGGCACATTCTCTTTTAAACATTTTGTGAACAAATATATCTTATATGCATACATAATCATGCAAGCCTTCATTTAAATGTAATGATTTTTATTTAAGAAAAAATGTTACAGCAAGACAAACCGCCCCAGTTTAAAAAGTTTAGAAATGCTATCACGTCAATATTTTCATTCATAACTTCATTACTGACTATCCGGTAAAAAAAAGTACATTTCACTGCCTGGATTATTGTGATTTACATGCCGCAAACAGAAACTATTTTCCTTTATAAATAGCCAAGTAATAACAATTTAAAAAAAATATTATTACAGACCCACAAACAAACTAACATTAAAACCACTACTCATCACACCTGCACAAAAACATCACTACAATACAGCTCTCAATGAAGGACACCTCCATTGGACCAAACAATATTAACATCAGACACTGGAAACACCTCCGACTCACAGCCAAAGGAACACAAAATTTGTCAACACAACAATAATCACCAATACAATCTCAAACATCTGAAAGAAAAACACTACCCATACTAAAACCAAACAAAGATCCAACTATAGGAACATCTTACAGACCAATCTCATAATTATCCCCAATAGTCAACACACTCTAAAAACTCATACTACTACACTTCACATTTAACATCCTCCTATCCGCGGTTTCTTACAACAACACTACACAAAGCTAATAATATCATAACCTAAAACGCCCACTCACACGAGCAATAGCATTTGCCATTTTCAAAGCATTTCATTCAGTACATCTCCACAACATAACAGGCAATCACCACAGCTCCAACATACCCAAAAGGAGCATCACCAAATTAACAGGAAACTACATCAATGGACGTAAATAACAAATACACCTAAACAATCAAAAGTTTAAACAAAGAAGCTTAAACATTGCCATACTTCAAGAAAGAGTTCTATCACCCACACGTTTCAATAAATAGATGACAAACCTCTCAGAACGCCCATACATTTTACATACAATAGCCTACGCAGACAACATTACAATACTATCCACCCATACCAACAGACTACTATCAGAAGGTTATCTTCCACCACACCTCCAACAGATACTCATCGGTCCATACAAAACCAGCTCACACTAGACTCTAATAAAACAAAAATCCTGCTACCAATAGTCAAAGAACGCAAGTTCCTTGCATTAATATTTGATTAAAAGCTTACATACACAAACGTTATCAATACACTAAAACAAAACAAAAACATCCATAAAATACGGAAAACTCTCACAATAGCACACACTGGGGAAACCAAAGAAGCCACTACCTAAAAGATTGTAATATTCAAATACAACAATAACTACACCACTAATAGAGACACAACACCAGAACAGACAACATACCAAACAATAAAACAGTACAAAAACTCATACAACACACATATTAGCGAATCACACCAACGTCAGACAAGTGGCAACCAAACAAATTACTAATCAGACCAGCACCTGACATAAACAATAGCGAACAAACACTCCTACTTGGCACGTTTAATCCACGTATTTTTGGATACAACGTGCCAGCCAAGCAGATATTTTGTGGTGAAGAAAACGCACCGTAAATATGTTTTGTACGACGTACGTTTGGTACGGGAGGTACCTTTGTTACGCGTACGTACGTACAACGTATTTCTTCTGGGAGGGCAAGCAGCATGCACAGAACACTGGCACAGCATAGAACAAACAAGTCCCTATATCTTCATGAATATCTACAAAAAATAACTCCCGAATCACGCCTTCATCAAAATGCGTGTTGTACCAACACCACACACGTGTTTGCAAGTTCACATGTGCGGGGTGACATAGTCCCGCAGGCTCTATTGACGGGCCTGGGTAGGGTGCTGGGAATGCTAGCCAGATGGTTGGACCTGCTGGAACCCCACTCACTCCATCCACATTGAGTATGGAGCTCTCACGTCGGTGGATCCAACCTCTACATAATGAAAAAAAAAGAGAGAGAGAGAGAGAGAAATAGAGAGAGAGGGGGGGGAGAGAGAGAAAGAGAGAGACAACGAGAGAGAGAGAAAGAGAGAGAGAGAGAG
>JARUHE010348108.1:0-10180 GCA_031471125.1 Archaeomysis grebnitzkii | reverse complement strand
TGTTTTTAAATTTTAGCATTTTTGGTCCTGATGTAATGCTCAATAGTATGAAATCCATCAGAGATAAAGACCAAAAATTTGGTATGTTTAAATAACTTGTTCAGACCTGTAATCCTGCCAAAAATGAACAAAATCAAAGATTATGATGTTTTTAGACTTGTTGATTTGAAATGGAATGACCCTCAATAGTTTCAAGTTTTTTGTTTGAAGAGTTACAAAATATTTTATAAAAGAAAAATTCTTCATTATGACCATCCAATCAAAATTGCCAAGAGTAATTTTTTTTGAACAACCCACCTTTAAAAAGTTATAACCAAAAACAGAGTTTTTTGAGTAAAAGTTTTAAGATTTTTATTTGAAGAGTTACAGAAAATTTGATTGAATAAAAAATTTTTGGAATGACTATTTAACCAATAATTTTGTCCATACAATAAATATTTATTGTCGATCTTCTATGGCTATTCTTTTTATTGCATATGCAATACAGTAAAAATGTAAACATAATATAGTTTGATGAAACATAATTTTAATTTATATTTTTTCTTTTTCAGTATTATGTGCAAAAAACTTGTGTAAAAAGGATTTTTTCCGTAAGTATTATGCAAACTTATATTTATATATATTAAAATGAAATTTTAAGTCATTTTCCAAATAAAAAATTTCTATATTATGAAAAATGAACTAAAATTGTGTGTGTGTTATAAACACTTTGCATCTTAATTTGACATTTCAACATTAATCTTAAAATATCTTGTAATTACTACTGCATAAAGAACTCCTGCTTATTTACTTCTTAGTGTTTGATTAACATTACAAATAAAGTATTTAACTAATGCTGTAGAATCACATAATGGAAAAAATAGTTGCTTGTTTTTAAACTGACTGAAAGTCAGTTTAACTTTATTCTACTTGTTTAATATGTTTGTAAAGCATTCAAAGAGTGTTTCTATAATGTTGATACTAAAGAAATTATTACCTGTGGTTTTTGTCAAGCATGCATAGCAAAGCTCGACATAGGCGTAGCAATTCCGTTGTCATCGTCCTCGTTTCTTGTTTTGGTTTGATCTATGCATCAATGGATTGGAAATTAAGTATATATAAATAGTATCTAAGGGGATTTTTTGATTAAACTATGTTTTCTCATTTTGTAACACCCTTTTTGATTGACTACTGATTTGGACATAATTTTTTTTTATATTTTGTTTTATTTATGCATCAAGGGATTGAAAATGAAGTATACATTAATAGTCTCTCTAAGGTTTTTTTTTTGATTAAATGATGTTTTCTCACTTTGTAACACATATTTGATTGATATTTGTGGAGATATAATTTTTTTTTCATTATTTTTAATTATGCATCAATGGATTGTAAATGAAGTATACATAAATAGTCTCTGAAGTAATTTTTTTTGAATAAATGATGTTTTCTCAATTTGTAACACCATTTTTGAGTGTGTAGATAGAATTTATGTAGAGCATGCATAGCAAAGCTCTACATAGGCATTAAACAATGACTTGAATGCTTATATATCATCTATCCTATTATTATTTCTTTTCATTTTGGTTATTGGTATTTTGGATTGGAAATGAAGTAAACATTATTAGTCTCTAAGGTGATTTTTTGATTAAATGATGTCTTCTCACTTTATAACACCATTTTTGATTGGCTTTTGGGTTACTGAATAAATCATCGAAAGACTTTTGAACCGTTCGGTTCGTGGATTACTAGTTATTGAAATTGTTATAAATATAACAAAAATTGATAAGTTTAATTTTTTTTTAAATACGATATTTTTGAGCTAGATCTTGCAGTCCCTAGAAAAAATTTGATATCAAATTTCTTCTATCCTGTTTGAGTATACATTTTCTATCTATTTGATTATAAGTAAAAGTAATATTTTTGTTTTCTAGGCTTACCTGATCCATTTGCAAGAATTAGTGTGGAAGGCGCGGGTCAATGTTATTCTACGGAAATTTGTCGAGCCACTTTAGACCCAAAATGGAACCAGCATTATGATCTGTTCATTGGCAAAGGAGATGGAATAACCATCAGTGTTTGGAACAAGAGGAAGATCCATAAAAAGCTCGGAGGTTTTCTTGGTAGTGTCAAATTGGTAGGTTCTACAATTCACCGGTTGAAGGACACTGGCTACCAGAGGCTGGATTTAACAAAAGGAAATTTTGCTGAAAGTGAGCCAGTCAAAGGTCAGATTATTGTGTCATTGATGTCCAGGGATGGTCGTGGTGCTGGTTCCTTCAACTCCACTATTGAGAGTCTGTCCTCTCCTGATGATCTCCCCGAAGGATGGGAAGAGAGAAGGACAACCAGCGGGAGAATCTACTACGTGAATCACGTGAACAGAACTACACACTGGGAACGCCCAACTAGACCTGCCCAAGACTCATGTTTTGACTCGTCTGTCAGCGGCAACATCGTTCTTTCCAATCCCAGTACTACATCCCACAACGAGAGAACTCCTACCAGAAGAGACAATCGGGAGCATCGCAGGAGTCGGGTGGTTCAGGAGAACGATCAAGAGCCTTCATCGAGTGAGCAGCGGAATGGAAGGCGTGGCGATGACTCTGCCCGCAGGAGATCGGCCAGACATCGGAATTATTTGTCGAGAAATGTCCTCCACCAGCCACTTGATTTACCAGAGGGATATGAGATGCGAACTACAAATCAAGGCCAGGTCTACTATTACAATATGAGGTCAGGAACATCCACCTGGCATGACCCCAGAGTTCCCAGGGACCTTGGAACCATCAATCCCGATGACCTCGGTCCACTGCCATCCGAGTGGGAGTTGCGATTCACCGAGAATGGACGACCTTATTTTCTGAACCACGTCAACAGGACGACCCAATTCACCGACCCAAGGTTATCCAATAAGAATGTGTTGAATAATATATTGCGGAGTCAAAGCGAAACTGAGCCGTCTTCTATGCCTGTTGCGGAAATAAATATCAGCGACGGAGCTTCGTCATCAGTCACAAATACCACGGAGGAGTCACAAGACATTGTTAGCATTAGTCCCACCAATGGATGCTCAAATGAGGCTGAACCAAGCTGTGAACCCCCACCACCAATACTTCCAACCACCAGTTCAAGTAATTCTGTACAGGAAAATACTCAAGCCCCTAGCATTCAGACCCTTCAGAATATTGGCCCTACCTTGAATGAGCTTAATAATATACCATCGACTTTACCTTCGCAAAGATTTGACAGAACTAATGATTCTATAGTCTTACAAAATAATAGTGCTAATGAACTTGTGAATGATAGACCCAATACTCAACCATCTAGTGAACCAATTGTTAATACTCATAACACTCATAACACTCCCAATACTCCCAGTAATTCTGTACTAGCTGGAAGCTCTTTATTAAATAGTGATATCAACGAAAGCTTGCCCAAATACAGAAGAGATTTAGTTGCTAAATTGAAAGTGTTGAGAGCTGAGCTTCAATGTTTGCAACCTCAAAGTGGTCATTGTAGATTAGATGTGCCTCGGATTGAAATTTTTGAGGAAAGTTTCCGTCAAATCATGAAGCTGCGAGCAAAAGATCTCCGAAAAAGACTAATGGTGAAGTTTAGAGGGGAAGAAGGTTTGGATTATGGAGGTGTTGCCAGAGAATGGCTATATCTACTGTCCCATGAAATGCTCAATCCATACTATGGACTCTTCCAATATTCTCGAGATGACATCTACACTTTACAAATCAATCCTGATTCTGCTATTAATCCAGACCATTTACACTATTTTTATTTTGTTGGGCGTGTTATTGGAATGGCCGTGTTCCATAGCCATTACATTGATGGTGGATTTACAATGCCTTTCTACAAAATGCTTCTAAACAAGCCTATCATTCTAGATGACATTGAAGCTGTAGATCCCGATTTGCACAGATCGCTCAACTGGATGTTACAGAATGACATCACCAACATCATTGACACAACATTCTCAGTTGAACACGATAGCTTTGGCGTCCTCAAAATGACCGAATTGAAACCTGGTGGGTCAAAAGTAATAGTGTCTGATGACAATAAAAAAGAATATGTGAAGCTATATGTCAATTTGAGATTCATGCAGGGTATCGAACATCAGTTTAATGCCCTACAAAAGGGATTCACAGAAGTAGTTCCGCAGCATCTTTTGAGGCCCATTGACGAGAGAGAATTGGAACTGATCATCGGAGGTCTTGGGAAGATTGATGTTGCCGACTGGAAGCAGAACACGAGGTTGAAACATTGCTCAACCGAAACTCCAATTGTCGGATGGTTCTGGCAGATCGTCGACGGATACAGCGAAGAAATGCGAGCAAGATTACTGCAGTTCGTGACTGGTTCGTCCAGAGTGCCTCTGCAGGGATTCAAGGCCTTGCAAGGATCGACCGGGGCTGCTGGCCCGAGGCTGTTCACAATCCATCTGATCGAGGCTCCTCTCGAGAACCTTCCGAAGGCTCACACCTGCTTCAACCGCATCGACATTCCTGCATATCCGTCGTTCGAACGGATGCAGGAGAAGCTCACTCAAGCTGTTGAGGAGACCTGTGGCTTTGCCGTTGAGTAATGACTTCATGTGTAAAAATTTGTGTAGATTTTATATGAAATTATTTTTTTCAACTGTAAATACATTTTATAAATTTATAGATTTTGAATAGTTTGTTATATATTGATATACTGTACACATCGATTATCAAAATTTATCATTTGAAATTTTATTTGATATTCAATCTGATGTGTTACTTAGTTATAAAATACCCAAATGTATTATCTCTCAAATAGCTACTTAAAAGTAGTGTTTTTAGCTTTTTAATTTTCTTTATAAATTACTTTTGTTTTACATAAACTTGAATGTTTTAAATTTATTTTTGTTATTTGTATATTTTTTTAAATTTAATGTTAGTTTTTAAGTTTATGAATAAATTTTCGATTTAAAAAAAAAATATTAAGGTGGTTTGAAAATTTGTTTTTTCTTTAATTATTTCACCAAAAAAAGATTTTATTTTAATTATTAAAATTATACATTTGTAGGAAATAATTTTTTCCACAAAAATAACCTAAATTTTCAAAGAATTTATTTTATAAATTACATCTTTGACAATCAAGTCTTGAAAATCTATTCTTTGGATGATAAGCTTGGGCCAAATATAACTGCAAATATATTTAGAGTTTGATATAAAAATTATAATTCACAATAATAATCAATCCTAGATAGTTAATTAGAAAAGGCACTTGGTTGAAATAAATTAATTTGTAGCTGCTAAGTCACAACGTTTCTTTATGGAGCCATTCTCTTTGAAAATTAATATCACTTAGAAAGTATAATTGAAATAACAAATTGTAATTTTATTGGTTTATTTTGAATTTACTACATATGAGGACTTGCAATTTTAATGTTAGTGGTGTATCAAGCTTATTCTCTATATTAATTGTATCTGTCATGATAGTTGAGCATTAGTAGTAATTTAATATAATTACATATAATTTACATTGCATCGAACGTCTTCACGACTAGTCATGGAAGTGTCCCGGAACACCTTCATGACTATTCAACTATTTAAACTACTTAAAATCTACTTAATTTATATTTAGTAACTCTTTCAACAAATTGTTCTTTTTAGCTCCCTAAAAACTAATGTAATAATGTATAGCTTCATCTAAAACTAGAAAGATTTATAATTTTAGATTAAAGCATTTTAACATTAATTTCAATTTTTACTATTTAAAATACCAAATGATGTTCAAACTAATCTCTTCTATCTAATATAATTTGGTTTCAAAGATAATCCTTCTTTCAAGTTAATTCTGGAAACAACATTGTTAATCCTATAAGATAGAAAACAGGCAAATCACCACACCAATAATAGTTCAACATGCTCACTATGCCCATCATGTGCTGAATGGGCATTGGCCCATTTACTTATATAATCAATCAATCAATCACTATGCCCATCCCCTCCTCGACATAGAGGATGGAGCCCTCCCATCTGGGGATCCAATCCCCACCCCAGCAGGTCCAGGAAGTGATCTGTTCAATTTCATATTCGTCATTAAACTACCACATTGTTTTCTTAAGTTTCTAACAAATTTAATTTAATTATTGCAAATTCAAACCACAACAAAGACAAGACTGGTCTATAAAGCCACCTTTGACACCTGAAATCAAATCCCTATCCTGCAACCAGAAATACCAAACAAAAATATCTACACTATGAACAGGTCATAGAAGGCTAACATATAGCTACATAATGTCTTGTGGAAGACTTAGAATGCCATCAGTGAGGACTGTCCTATCAACCTGTTGAATACCCTCCGTGTGCAGCACCAGGTATAGGCTTGTTTTTTATATATTCATTCATTCATTCTCAAACTGTTGAACACTTCCTGATGATTTGCCTTTCACTTGCCCAACTTAGAGCCACACACATTGTCAATCGTGACTACCAGAAACTCTTTGGAGATAAAACCAAAGTGCCACTGCTAATGCCTATCTGTCTGAAGCAGGAATATTTGAGAACATTTTGAGTGGAGCCCGTGCCAAATCCATGCCCCACAATGGAAGGTAGATATCCCACATTGATTGCAGGAGAGACCTCTTGATCTTGTGAATGCAATAATATAAACCCGACCTGGCGGTGAATATGCTGATACTGCACCCATAGCCTGGTCCACTGGGACCAAATGAAATAACTAACTGTAGAGCGATGACTTTCATCTCCATAAGAGAAACCTTATATACCAAATTTTCTCTAAATTAAAATGGTTAAATACAGTATATAAAATTATTTTGTGTCTTTCGGTTTTTACGAATTATAGAAAATCCTCCCTATGTAGTTTGATGGATATAAAATAGTGAAACACATTAGTTAACTTTGAGGTTTGTTATTTTCATTGCTTTTTGCAAACTTCTAAAATTTTAAATTGTCATTAAATTTTATGTTGTCAAGAAAAACTTTTGGCTTGAAAAGCTTCAGTTAAATTTGAATTCATATTGATTATAACATTAGACACCCCAAACTATTCATCATTTGGTTGTTACAAATATTTACACAAATTGTTACCAAGTTTATTGATACAAGGACCGATTAATCTAGACTGTTAAAAGTTTCACTTTAATGTTAAAGCAAAATAGATTTAGTTGTGGAAAGAAAAAAAAATCAAAATGATTAAAGTATTAATGTACTTCGATGATTACCATGATGATGAATTGATGTTTTTTTTATATTATTCATATCTACATTCAGCAATAATTTATTTTACAAAATATTCTACTATTTGGTATAATTTTTACTCATGAAACAAAAGTTTAGAATCATTTTAAGGTTAAGTTAAAATAATTCTTTTTGGTTATTTCTCAATATTGTTGCAAAAATCATACGCTGCAAATATGTTCTAGATGTCCATTTTTTTCATTCATAACTTCATACCTTGTTCCAATGCTCATAACATCTCTCGATTCAGTTATGAAGGTTGATAGTAATTAAAATTTTGAGTGATCCAGTTGAAAGGTTATGCTTTATATTATTTCTAATGGTAAAGAAATCAATAAGTAAGCATTTTAAACAAGATGATGGAATTGTTCATGGTGTGTATTTTGCATTTTAATTTACTAGAAGTTTAAGTGACCTTATTATATATGTGCTCAATATATTATTGAATTAATTTCAGTCTTGTAACACATTTTATACTTTCTGCAAAGTTGTTTTAAACCTTTCAATATAATCCATAGCATTACAGTTAGTTAGTGAACTTATTCTTGAACTCCGTAATAACTTTAATTATATTTGTACATTTAACTCTTAATCTGTATTTCTATTAAAATGAATGAATACAAAAACTTCAAGTTATCTCCTGTTTGCTTAACAAATATAAATTGATTTATGTGTTTGTCTTTTGGATTATTTGCTTTAAAGTGTTGTAATTGTGTTGCATTTAAGGTAAGAATTGGATATTCTAATTATAGAGAAGTTTTATACATTTTGAGCTCTTGCTGGTAGTTAATGAAATAGTCAGAAAATTTGATCAAGTTAATCAATAATCTCTGCCACAATTTTTTGTTATAAGTTTCGTCATTTCTCTTAGGACTTGTATGGGTATTGGCCCCTTTATTTATATAATCAATCAATCAATCTTAGGACTTGTATGGGTATTGGCCCCTTTATTTATATAATCAATCAATCAATCTTAGGACATGTATGGGTATTGGCCCCTTTATTTATATAATCAATCAATCAATCTTAGGACTTGTATGATTTGTGTTGAACCTCGCACAATTATTAATCGAGAAGCATAAGATTGCTATGAATCTCAGAATTGAAGTTGATAATATTGTTCGAAATTTTAAACTTTGTTTCTATAATTACAAAACTACATTTAAACTTTAAAGATAGTCCTTGGAGTAAAAAAATGAAGGGTCTATAACTTGGCTAATAGATGTGATAATGTAAATAAGATAACTGGTTCTTTGGGTTGATAATCATTGGATGATGTAAATTACTTAATGTAATGATGCTGATTTGATATAAATATTCTTGAAAGAACATTAAATTTGTTCTGCTATTTTCAGAATTTTCATTTTATGAATGCTGGTCGTCATAAAAAATGAGATATACCATTTAATATAATTGATAGTGTAAACTTTGCAGCAGTCATTCTTCCATTGATATAAATATGTGTTTTACATGTAATTGCGTTATGTGAAGTAACTACAAAATTAATTGGGTGAAAAAATGTGTTTTCTTACAATAAACTATTGAATTAGAGAACATAAAAAATTCAATTTACAAATAAATCATTAAACTTCACACATGGTAGTAAATACTTTAGTTTCCATTGATATTAAGTGAACAATTTAAAATACTAATCTTCTCACTTAATTAAAACAAAGGTAGTTGTGAAAAAGTTAAGTTTGAGTAACATTCATCGGAAATTGTTGAGCTGGAAGGAAAATTTTAATGAATGGTTCTTTCCTCTAGAATTTGATATAATTGAGAATTTAAAATAATTGTTGACAATTTTAAAATGATTGAATCTATTTTCAAATGGTTTATTCATAAGTAATTTTATCATTTTGAACTGGTTGATATTCAATATAAATGCCTTAAGATTTATCTTTGCACAAGCCTTAATATTATTTATTGGTCGATATAAAGTTGTAAATAATGAATGTTAATTTGTTATAGAATTTATATAATGTAATTGTGGTTAAGCATTGGTCATTTGTACATTGCGAAATGTTATCTTTCGAATTTCATTTTAATTGAAATTTTCTGTCGGTGATCATGGTTAAACTGTTTCTATGTTCATATATGTAAGTGAGTATATATATATATATGTCTATATATATAATGATGATAATTATTAGAATTTTTAAATATAAATTAAGCAATAAGTTTGTTTTTTATTACATTGTAATTTTTTTTTATAATTTTTGAAATCTTGTTTATGCTTACCAGAATCAAAATATAACCCTATACAGAATACTGAGCTTTTTCATTTCTTGCCATTTTACATGTGACATATTTGCATGGCAGTAGATTATTCCCCTATGTATTTATACGGTCATTTTGTTTAATATATTATTTTAAGAACTTTGTTTTATTATCAATACCATAATCTTTGTTTATTTAGAAGTGACCTTCGTTCTAATTACTGGATTTTACATTAATAAAATTCTGAAAATTTTTATATATTTGGCTTACTGATTTATATGAAGTAAAATTTACAAATATACCTTAATATGATAGCCATGTAGATATATATGGCAATAAAAATGCAAATGCTGATGCTAAGATTGTGTGTACTATATCATTCAATCAATCTCAAAAGTATGTATGGAAAAATGGCAAATGTGGGATGATTCCATCACTAAACTGAAGGAAGTTAACCCATATATTGAACTATGGTCATCGCATTTGGAACGAAGTAAGGCTAACCCCAAGCAATGTGCCAAATAAAATCAATTAATTCAAGAACTCGCTGAATTCATTTTTATCGAGCATTCCGTTAGGAAAAAGCTCTATATAGGTTTTATTTTTCTGTCGTCATCCGTGTCGTCTGCACTTGAAAATCAATTAGCGTTAAACCAACTTTATTTGAAGAGTTACAGAGAACTTCCATAAACAAAAGTTGTTTGTCTTAACTTTCCAGCCAATATTGTTAGAAATATTTTTTT
>JARUHE010348097.1:0-10180 GCA_031471125.1 Archaeomysis grebnitzkii | reverse complement strand
CAACAACAACAACAACAACAACAACAACAACAACAACAACAACAACAACAACAACAACAACAACAACAACAACAAAGTCAAGTTTATGTTTAGTTATGAACATTGATTGATCTATTTTTAATTTATTGTTTTTTTTGTATATAATTTTTTATGGTCTCCAACTGATCTGATGCTCTCATTTCTGGATTGTGGTTACCAGGGTGCCTATTTTCAGCTGAAATCAGCAGGCTGACAAAACCTCCCCAACTTTGGGGAGGTTTTGGTCAACTGGTGTTTGTATTTTAGGATTATTTCTTATCATTGGCTTGAAAAGAATTCTTACTCTATCCATTAAAATAAAATATTGAAAATTTCCATTTTTTATTGAATAAAAAAACTTTGTAAAACTAGGAGGATTTCGCTA
Source organism: Archaeomysis grebnitzkii (assembly GCA_031471125.1). Lineage (NCBI taxonomy): Eukaryota > Metazoa > Arthropoda > Malacostraca > Mysida > Mysidae > Archaeomysis > Archaeomysis grebnitzkii. The sequence continues at coordinate 9,777 of JARUHE010348097.1, read as the reverse complement.
AAGTGTGATCTTGACCGAAGTTTTCTGAAGCTAGATCAACTTTCTCCGATCCATCATCAACTCTTCCCTGGTTTGGATCAAATTTTTTGACCAAAAATCAAGAAAAGTTGATCTCGGATCAAGAAAAGCCGATCCAGCTCGACAAAAAGGGGGTCAAGATTACACCTCAACTTGCAAATTTATGCTAACAATTGGCACACTGGTCATGACCGTTTTTTTTATTTGGAGTTGGTAACCATGGTAACAACAATGCTGTAACCATGGTAACCACAATGCTGTAACCATGGTAACCACAATCAAGAGGAACACTACCCTGATGGTAACAATCATATTTACAAAATTATTCTATATTAATTTATAATTTAATAATATTAATATAACATTATAATAATATAATGTTATTATTATTATATAATATTATTATTATTCTATAATATTGTTGTTATATTATAAGTGAAATATAAATTTGTCAAGTAAATAAACAAATTGGTTGTTGGGAGAATTATTCAACGTTAATTTAAATATGAATTTGTCGATTAAATTAAATAATTTCCGCCGAACCCGTTGTCTGGCCGGGACGAACCGATCGATCGGCGTAACGAAAGTTTGAAAAACATTCCTCGGTTTTTGTTCCAAAATTTGAACGCCAACGTAAAAATATTTATTCGAAGAGTTCTTCGTAATTTTTTTAGGCTTAATTTCTCAATTTGGTTCAATTATCACAAATCATTCAAATTGGAGTCATTGATTGATATCAATTCTGATTGGCAATTATTTTTATTTTAAAGTATTTATTATTATTTATGATTATAAATTATTATTATTATTTATGATTATAAATTATTATTATTATTATTATTATTTATGATTATAAATTGTTATTATTTATGATTATAAATTATTATTGTTATTTATGATTGCAAATTATTATTATTATTTGTGATCTAAATTTTCAGCATTTTTATTTTAAAAATTTTGCAATGATTTTGATTAATAAACCACGTTAACCATTTCTTGTAACATGGGTGTTACATAAAATATGTATCACCAATGTTACAAGAAACAGTTAAATGAAATCATTTTTTTCTAGATTTAAAAAAGACTACATTTTGTCAGTTACTTCTATTTAATAAACATATTGTGTTGACAGAAAGCTCTTGACTAACTTTTATATCTAAGATAGTCAAATTGACTAACTTTTTTGTCTAAAATGGTGAAAATGACTAACTTTTATGCCAAGATACCAATGTGATGTAATTTTGATTGAATCACACGAAAGTTGATTGAATCAACACAAAAATGTTAACAAAGGTTAGTCAATTTGATGGTGAGTATTGACTATCTTAGACATAAGAGTTAGTCAAATGTTTTCAATGTTGAAGATTGACATCAGATATTCATTTATTCAACGACCATTGTATGTGGGAATGTATTTCGGCCAAAATTTCACATGGAATATCTGCTCCATGCAAGAATTAATTATTATTATTATTATTTATTCCTCAAACCCAACAATTGTTTGGAATAAACCACATGGCCGGTTGTGCCAAAAACAAATATTAAAAATACTTGAAAATATGAAAAAATTAAAATGATTGTATTCCTTTTTGTGAAATTTTAAAATAAAGGCATAAAACTATTCATACAGCCTAACTAAGTTTTCATTGAGAAGTATAGTTAGCGGTCGATGGTTGCGTCTGCGCTGACAGCTGTGTACAGTATTGCGCAATACTAGACACAGCTACAATAGCCGACCGCAATCAATGATACCATGTGTGATTCTGGCTCGTTACATTCGTGTAAAATTGGATTGTTTTTTACCGGAATAATTTGATTGAATCTTGTGTAGTTTTGTTTACTTTGGTGCTATGTGAAAACATCCAAAAATACAACAGCATCAACAACAAGAACAAAAACAACATTGGTGCTATGTGAAAACATACTCTCCTCTTCCCCAAACATTTACGTTAAGTCTTCACATTTGGTTATGTACAATAAATTTGATCATCTTTTTGTTTTCTTTATCCTTCAATGTTGACATTTCTGACCAAACATAAGTTAGTGGTTGTGGACGTCGACTGTAGTCATTTATTAGAGGTTAGAACAATAACGATAAATTTTATTTTGGGTGTGTCCACTAATGTGAAATAATGTAAAATTATAAAGGTATGTTCTCAACTTTTTAGCAAATCTGTTATGAAATAACGTAAATGAGCTATTGTGATCGCCTTTTTGTAGTTCTATAGGCAACGTATGGCATGTACACCCTTCAATATTGATTTGTACTTTTATTTGAAGCTACAACAAAGATGGTTTGATAACAATTGCTTGTATGGTTATTCTCAACAACATGCACTAAATATTTTTTTAATTAAATTTAAAAATTTTGTTTTAGTGAAAAACAGATTTATTTTTCAACTTAAAAAATTCATTTGTTAAAGTTTTTTACTTAGGACATTGTAAGTTTATTTGAAGTTCTACAAAAAAAGTTTGCTTAACATCTGTTTGTATGGTTATTCTAACCAATATACACTAAGTAATTTTACAATTTCGTTTAAAAATTTGTGTTTTAACAAAAAAACATGGAACATTTATTGTTAGTTTATTTGAAGTTGTACAACAATGTTTGCTTTAACTAATAGGGACTAATTATTTTTTAATTTAATTAAATATTTCTTGTTTTAATGAAAAAATAAGGTTTTTTTGAACAAATATTTTCTTGGTTTGAATGATTAACCAAACTCTTTTGTTTTAAAATAATTATTAATCTCTCAAATAAAATTTTCTGTAACACTTGAATTCATTGAAAAAACTCCATTTTATTGAACTGTTTTAAATATGTGAGTCAGCTTAGGTTGTGTTTGGTAAGTTCCTATAGTACCCAATGTTTATATTTACTGAACTAGAAGAATAAAATGTTTCAATGGTATATCTTGCCTGTAGCAAGAAAAAAATCTAACCATTGTACATTGTCTAGGCTATTATGTACAAATGATCTTCCCTTCACGAAGTTTAATAATAATTCATGTTGATTGTTTTTTGGACGAGCTTTGGTGTGTGATGTCTTACCTCTAGTTTTTGTTTTTATTCAGTTTTAAAAAACTAAAATTATATCCCTATTTTAATATTGTATTGTGACGAGCTACATATATTATCTATTTTGATTGATCAAATTATTTTTTGTTTATAATTATAAATACTAGCACAGTCCGTTTTTAGCGGAAATGGTATGAGCCTTTAATCCGATACATTATTAAAGAGGCGGCAAATCCAAGGAACAAACTAGGAACGTCAATCCATGCTAATTATGATGAATTTCTCCAGCGAATCACAACGAGCTGATAGTAGTGACGTCATGGTCACATGACTGCTTCGAATATGTTGGTTGGATTGTCTGTTTAAAGAAAAACAAACCAACCAAAATGTTCGAGCAGTCACGTGACCTCGACGTCACTTTTTTTGATTGGCGTTTCATAGTTCTGAGAAAGTGATGGATGCATTGTCGGGCTCAAGCAAGACTATCTGAACACATTGGTTAGTGTTCTGGTACAATGAATGTGAAAAATGATTTAATTTATTTGAAATGTTCTTATATGTATCATTTGTCGTGGCTTAAGCCTACCTTCTATTTAATCAATCTGAAGAGGAGAACCAAAATATAACAAAAACAGTTCCTAATCCCGGCGTTATTTTCAAAGAAAAATACTAAAGTTCACTGAAAGAGTACCTTAAGATAGTACTCTCGGAAGGGGAGGACCACTGATATATATAGATCAGTGGGGAGGACTAACAACTGTTAAAAGTGTCGCTAAAAAGATATTATTTCGGACAGAGTTACTTAACATAGCCTAAAAGTTTGCCAAAGACGAAGTTATTTCAAAAGAAGAGTACTAATATCCACTAAAAGTATTGCCAAATCGTCACTTTCGAAAAGGAACACTAAAATCAACTGAGAATGTTGCTAATAATGACCATACTTCGGAAAGAAAAGATTGGAATCTGCTGAAATTTTGTAAAAATTACGTTTCGAAAGGCGATCTCTAAAATCCGCTGGTGACACCTGCTGGAGGGGTGGCATACCGGAACAATTGTCCCGCTGGTCTATTCGCGGTGATATGTAGGTTTATTGCATTCTTTCTGCAGAGCAGACAGATTCAGGGGAGGGTTGGCTCCACAATCTCGCAGCCTATCCCACAGGAGGAAGGTGTCCCACAAGGAAGTGTCCTCTGAATGTCACCCTGTTTGCTGCTGCTGTGAATGGGATTCTGTCATCGCTACCTGTCGGTGTACAGGGCCCTTTGTTTGTTGGCGATTTCGTCATTTTTTGTAGTGCGACCACTGCAGCGGAGGCTTGTCAGAACCTCCAGCTTGGCATGAGTTCTGCCTTACAGTGAGCCACTAGACATTGCTTCAAGTTCTCTGCCACGAAAGCGATTCGGTTTACGAGGTCTCGTAAGGTGGAGGTTGTTCCCAATCTGTTGATGGGCATTGCCATCATTGAATATAGTAGCTCATTGAAATTTCTTGGTGTCATCTTTGATGCAAAACTTCTTTTTAAAGACCATATTGATATTGTCCTACGAATTCAAAAAGATTTTAATCTTCTTCGCTGCCTTTCATGTTTTTTTGGGGGGTCCGATAGCACCAAGTGCAAGCTTCTGCGCCTGCTAAGATGTCTCTGCCGATCAAAAATTGATTACGGCTGCCAGATATACGAGTCTGCAGCGCAGAGGCACCTACATAAACTGTCCACGGCCTACAACATAGGTATCCGCATTTGCCTGAAGGCACTCCGTACATCACCAGTGGAGTCCCTCTATGTCATGGCTGAAGAGAGACCTCTTGATATCAGGAGGAACTCTCTCTCTCTGCGCTTTACTACCAAGATTCTAGATTGCAGGAAAACCCCAAACTTTCCTTCTGTTAACCTGCCTGACGAAGCACTTTATGACAGGCCAAAGTGTGTTGCACCTGTGGAGGCACGTGTACTTCCTTCGCTTCGCGTACTAGGTTGTCTGGATGTTGGTGTGTCGCCCATTGGGCCACCTTCATCTCTACCTTGGATTGTGTCTAGGGTTTTGTCTTGCCCTGCTAGGCCGCCTAAATCTTCCACCGCCAATACTATTCTTGCCACCGAGTTTCTCCACCATGTCCATCTGGATCATGGAATTGTGGTGGATCACATCTACACCAATGGATCCAGATTACCTGGTAGTGTGGGTTGTGCCTTCCTTGTGAATGACACTATTCGTGAGGAGAAACTGCCTTCCCAGTTTTCTATCTTCTCGGCGGAGCTTTACGCAATACTTCTAGACTTGAGGTATGCATATGAGAAGTGCTCACGTCGTAGATGCGTTAGTTTTGTGGATTCAAAGAGCGTAATTGCTGAAGTTACAACCTTCACCAGTAAACACCCATTTGTCCTTGAAATTAAGGAGTGGCTGTTGAAATGTTCGACTCATTATCGTCAGGTTCGCTTTTGCTGGGTTCCATGTCGGAATCCCCCGTAATGAGCGAGTCGATGCAGCCGCAAAAAGAGCTGTGGTGCTTGAACAACCTGCACGAATAGTCATTCCTTACGAAAATTACAAAAACAGTATCCAACAGAATGTATTGACTGAGTGGCAGGATCGTTGGTCTGGCCTCACCACCAATATCAAACTACAATCTATCCGCCCCAACATATCACTTTGGGTCATGCATGACTGTGCCATATTAAAAATCCACCAACCGTTTGTTTAGCAAGTTAGCATTGAATCTCACGTCTTACTGTAATCATCGGTACTGAAGTTTCAGCTGCCTGTATACTGATGGTTACAAAAAAAATTAAGGTGTGGGTTCAGTACTGTTTGCTGAAGAAATGGGAATGGTATTCAACTAGCCACCCATGAACAAAAAAAGAGGAAGAAAATGAGTGTAATAGCTTCAGAACTTTTTGAAACATGCATAGGTTTGCTTTTTATAAAGGACAATAAGCGTGGACAAAATAGATTATTTGTATTGACTCAAGCACTTACTCTCATTAATCATGCGGTATACATTGCTACGGCAATACTTTCCTGGTGAAAAAATCAACATCTGGTGGTCAGTCTTATAATGGATTCAGACACATGGAATTCTGGGCAATGAAGCTTACAGGTATAATAGTGAAGGAGCAATTAGCTATGATGAAAAACCGTATTTGGAATTTTATGTAAAAGGGAAATAATGTTTTTTTGTTGAACAACAGCAGCATTAGATTTTTCAGACTTTTCCTATTGTTACACCAAGTTAAGATGTTTATTATGTAATCAATATGTATATTTGTTGATGTTAAAATGTGTTAATAAACATTTAATTTTTGGTAGGTATGTTCAAACTTCATGAGAAGAAAATGTGATTGGACACAACTAATGTCCGGTATCCATTTTGTAAATGGCATTGGCATATCCAAGGACTGGAATTGAGGTTCTTTTATAAAAGGTGGATACGTTTGTTTAAATAAGTTCTTACATTGTATCAGAAAGGTTGACTCTCCAAGTTGTGATCATTGCTTGCTCTGGAGTTGATAAAACGGCCTTTCACTTTTGTTGCAATGTACACATCATATTGAACAAAGTCGTATACAGATTAGGGAGCTTGAAAGCATGAACATCAGCCATTGGAGATATCACGCCTCACATTCGTCGGATGGTTTTTCGGATTCTTGGGAAACAAAAAGATTTTCAGTTTGAATTCGTTAGAAAATAAATTGTTCCTTAAGTTGGCTTCCATACTTTATCGAGTGGATAGCATCTGTATGCTTCGTACAAGTGATAATTTCTTATATATGAAGTTTGTCAGACTTCACTTCGACTGAAAATTATAAACCTAGAAGAAGAAAGAAGATTATCACTCCTAGCCTGAGCTATGCTTTGGTGTGACGTGGACCATGTCTGGCTGCTTTTTCCTTTTCCAATGAAGATTAATTTCTTCAACAACAATAGACTCAATCAAGAATCCTTAAGTTGAAGAATGTTTTGGTTCACTCTTCTATTTTTCTGGTTGCACTTTTGGTCGGTATGCGGGCGGTGCCCACACTCTCATTTCACTTTCTGGTTTTTGTCCCGCATTGGATTGAGGTTCAGTTCCACTCTGTGATTAGGATTCGCTGTCTTCCTCGACGATGCAGGAGATGTTTTCCCACAAAGGGGCGAAGAAGTAAAGCACCGAGACGATAGGCAGAAGCACTTTGAAGAAGTACATCAGGCCATGGGCTTCGAGATCGAGCGTGATGTCGCCATAAAGTGACCTTAACACGAAGGAGAAAGTGCTAGCGAAGGTGGAAAGTTGATGATCGTGGCTTCCGAAGATAATGAAAGCATTGCAGGAAAACAAGAAAGCATAGAAAGGGTATTTTAAAAAAATGTTAAAAAAATTCTGAAGAAAAGTAAACTTAAAATTGGTGAGGAAAACGAACTGGAAATATTTTGGATATTGCAGTTGAAACAAAGTTGCAAAGAAAGTGAGAAGGAAGGTTGCGTGATCAATGAAATCGACCTTAGAGGTTAGATATAAATTGTCCGTCGTCAATGCATCAACACACCTGAGTTGAGTCGAGTTTTCCTTGCAAGGAGTCACACTGATATCGTGGAAAGACTAGAGAAGAATTTCTTCGAAATGTCCCATCTCGACAACGAGAATAAGTCGGGCAATGGCTATAATTAAAAGGCTCCCGTTGATCACCCAAAGGCAACAGGTTTCCTACAATATCCACAGAATGTAGTTCTTGAGGGCAAGGCAGATTTTGAGTAAGAAACACATTTCGACCACACATATTATAACCAAGATGATAAAAATGACATGAATTGTTTGTCCGGTCTAGACGGGCTGGGCGATGGCCCGTACCAGGGTGTCTGGGTACCAGCTGCCTATGAGGGAGTCCTGTTTGAAAGAGTAGCTGACGTTGAAGATGTAGGTCGTGTGGAGCAAGATGGCCGACACGGTTGCCTCCTCGTCCTTTGTGGCATCCACCGCATTGATGACGTGCAAGTAGTCGTGGTCGTGGCTGTGGTGACAGGTGAGGATCTTGGTACGTGTGACGTCATGGCGGGTGATCGAGAAGGAGATGCAAGGTATGATAAAGGTTTACGTTTCGATCATTTCGTTCAAGAACTCAACTTTATAATTAATTTTCTCAACTAAAGAATATTTGTCCATTGAAACTTGGTGTTAGTTTAAATCTAGATTTACCAGAATATTCTTTATTTACTGAAGAACCGTTGTCTCACCTTCGACTATATAAGCACTCAAGATAAGCACAAGCTTCAACATGCTCAAGAAAAACAAAACGATCTTTTCTCTGTGAGACTTTTCATACATTAGCTTAAGACTCATTTTAAAGATGAAGAAGAATTCCTTCGACAAAAATATTTTCTCTTCAGTTTAATAGTTCTTTAAAGAACACCTTTTTCAAAATGAGAATCCGCGAGTAAAAAAATAGTTTTTTTCTTCTTCTCTTAAGGCCCAGTTGAAGAATATAATATTCTTAAAATTTCAGGCCTTGAGATTCAAAAATAGACCTCGTATATAGATCCCTGAATTCTTTCATGTATTGACGAGTTGTATCTATTCTTTCAAACCAAACCATTTTGAAAATTATTATTTTAACCAGTTTGTTCAATGTTGTAAAATAATCTCTCCAAATTAAACCGAAGTCACGAGTAGAATTTATTGGATTGTTTTTAGCAGTTTCTTTTGTCAATGGTTTATTTCTTAAATTTTGTTTATTGAACTGTGTTTGAAAAAACAGCTTCAATAAGTGACCTCTGGTTGTTATTGTTGTTTCTGTTAGGGCGCTGGATGATTTGTGGAAAAATAATTTTACAGAAAAGTTTGCTTATACGAAAATAAATAACATAACATTATACACTGGTGTCACTAAGGTTTTTTTTGTGAAATCAGTATTTACTTATTAAAACATACATTTTTGAAAAAAGTTAAAATTCATGGCTAACCAAGATTTTTATTTCAAGGTTAAGTGTAAAGTTTATTTAAAACAAATAAAAGAAATGTAGATTCTAAAGTAGAAAGGCTGAAGGAGTTTTTGCCAAAAAGTTATATTTCTTAAGATAATATACATTTTAAGAGTTCTTAGACTAAGCCAAATTATCATCAAATTCATGAATAACCAAACTTTTTATTTGAAGGCTTAGAGAGAATTTTTTGAAAACAAATGCAAGAAAAATGTTAATATAATAAATTAATAACAGATAAAATTGTATTTAAAATTAAACATATTTAGAAACATTTTGAATATACAAATACAGCTTTTATGATATTTATTTATAAATAATATTTATTTATGAATAATATTTATTTATGAATAATATTTAATTATAATGAATATTATTTATTTATAATGAATATTATTTATTTATAATGAATATTATTTATTTATAATGAATGTTATTTATTTATAATGAATATTATTTATTTATAAATAATATTTATAGTATTTAGTAGTTTATTTTTGTCAACAGAGTTTATTTGTCTTTCAATTAAAATTTGATGTTTTTTAAGCAGAGTTTATAATTTTCCAATGACATTTATTTTTGTATGATATCTTAATAAACATTTTAAACTAACTTTATATAGAGGCTGAGCTGCTAAGAGAGGCAACGCCGACTCTACTACAGGCCTTTCACATCGAAACCTTACTTACACGAAAATGTTTTCGACCCATCCTTTCTTGATACGGGATTAATTTTCTTGTCGTTCAATCAATGTTAAAATAGTTGATCTACGATCAAAAAAGTT